>JACXGM010001828.1:22754-51258 GCA_016801145.1 Umbra pygmaea | reverse complement strand
TTAAATGAAAGTTAAAGCTAGATTCAAACCTTCACGTTTATGCAATTGCTTTAATACCTGACCCATGTCTAAATTTGATGCTACTGTGCAAATACCGCTTGCAGTTTTGTTGTTAAATTTTCAGAAGTGAAAAGTGGGGTGCATTAGCATGGATAGTTGGAGCACTGTGGGATCGTAGGCCTGAATGTCTGATATATGCTGCAGGAATGTAGCCTTGGAGCTCACTGCAACAAGGGATGCTGGAATCTGTGAAATCTATGGTTACAAACAGTTCAATGGCCAAATTGGTCTTAAATTTCTGTGGGTTATTAATTGAAGTAGAGAAGTACAATCATTTTGATTTAGCATTGTTTAAAATAACACTGGATGAGCCTAGAATATTTTTGGGATATCGAAATATCTGCAGGTTTTTTTTCTGTATAGCTTGAACAAAAGAAAGAAAGAAATAAATACCCTTTTCTGTGTACATTTTAATTAAAATCATCCAGAAATTCAATAGTGCACTGTGTGTCTTCACTTTTCTTACTTTAACTTCTTTCCAGATAATTGTGAGAAATGTTTTGAAAAAAGTATGCAAATCCTGAAGCTAAATAACAACTCCTTACACTGATGCAATTTCCCAACTTTCTTGAAAAGAGGCAGTTGCTGTGGAACGATCTATCACTAAATGAAAGTGCATACAGGGTAACTAAGGCTCAGTCAACATTTGCTGATGGGAGCACACACCTGTCATCAATCTGTATTCCTCATTAGTAAAAATGCACTCACCCAGTCTGGAGGATGTGATTATTGCCTCTGTGCGCACTGCCTCCACCTTTTTGGTTCTATTTTTGGTTCCATACATATTGTTAGTCATAAACTTAATCATAAAATAATCATGACATGTTGTGAATAGAAGTTGTATGTATGTAACAACAAAAATTAAATTCACCCAGGACTATATTGAACACAGATTATTAACACATTATATGATGTTTTACTCTGTGAATTTCATTTATTTTTGAAAATATACAGTTGTGCTCAAAAAGTTGCACACCCCTAGAGAATTGTTAATAGATGTACCATTTTTAAAGGAAACATGAGTGAGCAGGCAAAACAATGTTTTTCTATTTCTCATGGGAGTCATATTCAACTGTACAGTCATGGTCAAAAGTTCTGAGAATGCCACAAGTATTGGTCTCCACAAAGTTTTCTGCTTCAGTGTTCTTAGATCGTTTTGTCAGTAGTTGCTATTGTATACTGAAGTTTAATTACAAACATTCCCTAAGTGTCAGTCTTTTATTGACCATTACATTAAGTTTATGAAAAGAGTCAATATTTGCTACCCTGGAAATCCAGAGTTCTCGCGAGAGCACAATTTGAATTTGCTCGGCAAGTTACTCTGGCACCGAGTAATTCTGCTCATTAACTATGCCCTTGTAGCCGAGCTGCACCAATCACATCGGTGTATCTGATATAGGCGTGCCAGAGGTGTGTTAAACAGATGACGACACGACAGCGCTGCGACCTCGAAGTCATTAGTAAACATTGTAAAATCCTGGAGAGAAGTGGCTTCTTTGCTGCCCTTCTTGACACCAGGCCTTGCTCCAAAAGTCTTTGCCTCACTGTGCATGCAGATGCACTCACACCTGCATGCTGCCATTCCTGAGCAAGCTCTGCACTGGTGGTGCCCCGATCCCTCAGCTGTATCAATTTTAGGAGACAGTCCTGGCGCTTGCTGGACTTTCTTGGGTGCCCTGACACCTTAACAAAAATTGAACCTCTCTCCTTGAAATTTTTGATGATCCGATAAATGGTTGATTGAGGTACAATCTTACTAGCAGCAATATCCTTGCCTGTGAAGCCCTTTTTGTGCAAAGCAATGATGACGGCACATGTTTCCTTGCACTAGTCTCATTTTAAAGCTTCCAGTATGTTATTTTAACTCAATCAGCATAACAGAGTGATCTCCAGCCTTGTCCTTGTCAACACTCTGACCTGTGTTAGTGAGACAATCACTGACATGATGGCAGCTGGTCTTTTTGTGGCAGGGCTAAAATGCTGTGGAAATGTTTTTTTTTGGATTAAGTACATTTTGATGGCAAAGAGGGACTTTGCAATTTATTGCACTTCATCTGATCACTCTTCATGACATTCTGAAGTATATACAAATTAGCATTATCAAATCTGAGGCAGCAGACTTGGTAAACATTTGTTTTTGTGCCATTGTCAAAACGTTTGACCAAGACTGTAGGTCATAACAGAATAGCTCAATAATAAGACAAAAAATGGCAACAAAGAAAATAATGATATTAGTTTCTGCATATAAAGTCTGCATACCCTCAGTTGTCAATATGATATATTGCCGTCAGCATGCATTCATTAGTGATAGTTGTCCATGAGGCCCTGAATTCTTGCAGGTTATATAGCTGCCCCGATCGTGTTGGCAAAACACCTCTTGGTCATGTAAAGTTGTTGGTCATCTTGCATGAACCGCACATTTGAGATTTCCCCAGAGTGACTCGATGATATTAAGGTCAGGTGACTGTGATGGCCACTCCAGAACCTTTACTTTTTCTGGTGTAACCACTGGAGTGTCAACTTGGCCTTGTGCTTAGGGTCATTGTCGTGCTGGAATATCCAAGAGCATCCCATGCACAGATTTCATCCAGAAGAAAGCAAATTGTCTGCCAATATTGTCTGATAACATGTTGCATTCCAGTTGCCATCAATTTTCACAAGGTTCCACATGCCTTCAGAGCTCACACACTCTCAAAACATTAGTGAGCCATCACCATGTTTCACAATGGGGTAAGGGTGGAACAGTACATGTATTCGTATTGAACCGAAATGAGGAATAGTTCCTCCTATGGGTGTTCTTGTTGTATTGAACCGAAACAGTATGGGCGTCACGTCGCATTGAACCGAAACGGTATGGATGTTGTGTCGGCGTTTTTCAGCAGTTGTTGGGTATGTGAGTGGAAATTGAAATTGAAATTGCTAACAGATACCTGACGCCATCACCCAGATTTAGCTCAGGGGAGAGACTGTATGACACTAGGTGGTACAGCCTGAAACATGCACAATAAAAAATTGCCTTCTGCATTTTTGTTTTGCTTTTCCCTCCATTGAACCAAACGGGTACTAAACCGTCTGAACCAAGGTATGAACCGAACCGTTCCACCCCTACAATGGGGATGTTATTCATTCACTATAGGTCTTGTTGATGCCTCTCCAAACATAGCGCTTATGGTTGTGACCACAAATTTGTACTTTAGTCTCATCACTCCAAATTACAGTGTGCCAGAAACTTTGAGGCTTTGAAGTTGTTGTCAGGCATATTGTAAACTGGCTTTTTTGTGGCACAGTAAAGGCTTCTTTCTGGCAACTTGACCATGAAGCTAATATTTGTTTAAGTATTGTCGTATAGTGCTCCTTGAAACAACTTCATGGTCCTTTTTCAGAGCAGTCTGTACAATATGTCCCCCGAGGTTACCTGAGGGATTTTTTTTGTATTCCGAACAATTCTTCTGGCAGTTTTGTCAGACATCTTTCTTGGTCTACCTGATCTTAACTTTGGTATCAAGAGATCCCCGAATCTTCCACTTCTTAACAAGTGATTGAACAGTACTGACTGGCATTTGCAAGGCTTTGGATATCTTTTTTTTATCCATTTCCAACTTTATGCCAATGTATGCAAATTTATGAGCACATCTGTATAGTAATTTCAAATCTGATGACTGCAATACACTCCAAAGAAGTTGACAGTTGACTGTTTACCTGTAACATCACTTTTAGTAATACTTATTAAGCATTTGGGTGCTGAAGACACTAGTTGGTTACGTTTAGCAAGCAGAATTTCCCACATTCATCCATTATGCATGGCCTCAGCTGCACAGCCTAACGGGGCCTTTGTTGCCTTATTTTGCGCTTTATAATGCGCCACAAATTCTCAATCGGAGACAGGTCAGGACTGCACACAGGCCATGCTAGCATCCGCACACTCTGCCTACACAACCATGCGCTTGTAATCTGGGCAGAATGTGGTTTGGCACTGTCCTGCTGTAAAACGCAGGGATGTCCCTGGAAAAGAGGATGTCTGGATGGAAGCATATGTTGCTCTAAAATGTGTACATATTTTTCTTCATTAATGGTGCCCTCATTGATGTGAGAACTAGGATTTTATGAAGTAACTGAAAGCAATCTACATCTCCCTTCTCAAAAATGTAGCATTCAACATTTAACATAATGTACTCCCTTAAGTCTAAGAGCCCTACAAACTAACATATGGAACTGTTTTCCATACCATGGATCATTTTATAATTTGATTTTAAAGTGAATGTGAAATTACCGTCACCACAAACATATAAAAAGTAATGCCATCCATATTATACCAGCAGCCAGGAGCCTACACGTTCTCTAATTTGATACTCGATCAAAAAGTTTGAGGATCACCTTAGCAGCCTAATAAATAGTTGTTATAAATCACACATTGTACATATCTGGGAAAAACATATCTTGTGTTTCTCTGGGAAAATATTGGTACAATTACCAGGTGTGGCACAGCCTCAAAACACAAGCCTCTGGAAAGATGTCTGGCTGGAGTGGACCCTAACATTTCATTTTTTCCAAGGTGCTCAAACAGCTCCAGCTGTTTTTCTCAGATGAATAGTAACATTTTATGACAACCCTTATTGATGTATTTGACTTCCTCAAAGCTAGGCTCTACATCTCCACCAGGATCTGATCCTTTGTCACATAGTGAGGCTATAGTAAGAAATACATCTGTCACTATTGGGTGGGTGTGGATATAAAGAGAGTAATGACCAAAGCTTTGTACCACACCTCGAACGTTGAGTGCTGACACGGGTTGGACAGGATTCGAATATGTTTGAAGGGAAAAAAGGGTTTAATTAATGCTCTTCTGTTAGCTGGAATGTCAGTGTGTCTTAGTGGGGCCATTTTTACAAAGATATAATGCCAGGGGTTTTGTGTGTTGGCGACAACAAAAAAACACATTATTATATGTTAATTTAAGATGTATTTTTACTTAATCTTGTTATGTGTGAATTGCCTTAACTCCATTTAAAAGCAGTGTAATACAAGCTGGGACCTAAACTGTTTCATATTTTGTAACATTTCATTTGTTAAAGTTTGTTCAGTTTGCAGAATTTTCTTACATGTGCCTAAGATATTAGCTGAGTATTTTGCATACAGTCTTCTGTTGTAAACGGCTAGAATGAAATATTTTGGGATTCAAACCAACAAACCTACCTTTACCAGTCATGCCACAAGTCGTTGTTGCGTTTCAAATATATTTCCATGCAATCCGTGTTCTCGTCATCACCTAAATTAAATCAAATGGCACTGATTGGACTGGAACGTGCCTCGCAGGCTCAAGTGTAAGCCTTTTCATTTCTGCCAAACTGAAATCCATGTAGCGGTCTCAGGCAACACTGCGAGGCTAGAAAACTGCAGGCTCCCAAATCCAACGTGTCATTGAAATTATCCCAGTCTTGTTTAACCACTATTGGCTTTAAATCAAAACCTATCCCAATATCTGGCAAATGATTTAATCATGCTGCTAGCTCTGTTTGAAGAGTCTAAATGTTACCTTAGTTCAACAATTGTACCTGACACACACAGCAAATGTAAACTGAGTTTATGATTTGGATTAATTTTGTATTTATATAATATAGCAGCAAGGATACATGAATCAAAGACCATCACAGGGCCTCTACCTAGCTAAGTAATGGTTCAGATCTGCCCGGGTTCAGAAAAAATGGTTCAGATCTGCCCGGGGTGAATGGTTAAGTAGTCGGATACTATTAACTTGACACGTCACTCTTGTATGAGTCCTTGTGTGCAGTTTGGTCACGTGAATTTAATCAAGGTTTTATAGTTAGCGAATGTGTAATTCCTCCCACGTATGAACCGACTTAAGGCTTCCATGTTGACCGAGCAGTGGTATAGTAATCGGAGTGCTTGGCGACACATGCTTGAAAAAAGCATGTCATCTTCATGCTGCACCTGCAAGAGGTTTCCGATGTGGTGAGGCTTAAAGGACATTTATAAAAATGGTCAATTGTATTCATCTGGAAGATGCCCTTATCCTGAGTGTCTTACAGTACATACAGGAACACCCCAAGGAGCAACATAGGGTAATGTGCCTTGCTCAAGGGCAAACTGACATTTGTCCCAATCAGGAATAATACGGGCAACCTTCCAATTAGTCTGACACTCTGACTCCCTATCTTCTGAGTCACCTGACGCTGAGACCCCTTGTCCTATTGAAGGCTGAACCTTTGCTCCATTCTGATGTCCTGAGCAGTCTGGGGCAGGTTTTCAACAAGGATCTCTGTTTACCTCATCCTGGTCCCTTCATATTTCCTTTGATCCTCCATTAGATGTATTGTTTTGTCTGTGAAAATGTGTGTAAAGAACTGCCAAATACCCTTCCTCTTTGTTAACACCCTATTTAGGAGTTCTTAGAAATAATTCCCACATTTCCTATACTGGAAAGTAATAGGCAGTTGCTGTCGGTTTTACATTAATCAAATGCAACTTTCAACAAAATAAGATAGGTTAGTAGAGTTAGGCTAGCAGGGTTGTGTAGAGTTATTTGTCACTTTGGGGTTTTCCAAATATAACGTGTATGGCTTGGTTTCAATTGTTTAATGGATGAGGTTATATAGAATATTGAAAATGCCTGAAAGGGATAAAGAGACAGACATCCAAAAATGTAGCAGGAGGCTTATGTTATAAAATCTGTGTCATATATTTTGCATCCTGTTTTCTGAAAGATGCAGATGGTTTATGGTTTAAACTGAATCAAACTATGCCTTAAAGAACTGAGCAATGTATAAATATGTTTAATTTATCTTTTCAAATGATGGACGGGGCTAGGCGTGGCATAGTGGGGTATGTTGTTGCATTGCAGGACATTCTGCATCATGATAGTCAGTGGTTCGAACCTGACTATGGGTTCTTTGACTTTCA
The DNA here is from genome assembly GCA_016801145.1 of Umbra pygmaea. NCBI lineage: Eukaryota > Metazoa > Chordata > Actinopteri > Esociformes > Umbridae > Umbra > Umbra pygmaea. The sequence goes on along the minus strand of JACXGM010001828.1, from coordinate 44,280 downwards.
TCATACCTCCTCCATGAGGCAGTGCAAATCGGCATAGTGCTGTCCAGGATTTTGGTTAGATTATCCATCCTGCCACGTCGCTCTCCAGCAACTCCTTGTGTTCAGATCGAGCGCCTGTAGATTCAATTGCGAAAGTATAGTTGAATGTAATCATACTGTGCATGATCTGACAAAAGGCTGGGTGATGTGGTTGGATGAACCTTGTGCCCCTCACCAGCCTACAGATTTGTACAAGGATTTGTGGAAATGAGGACAAGGCAAGGTTAGTGGGAATTGGGAAGAGAGGATATGGAATGGGGGGAATATTTATTTTAAATAATAATAATAATAATTATGGGCAAATCATGTTCTGGATACTGTGGTAATTTTCTGAGAAGTTTTACTTGGAGTATAACTGTTAATCAAAAGGACTCCTGCAGTGACAGTGCATGGGTAAATTCGGAAGAGAATTTAATAATTTTACCTTTATAAACTGTTATTCATATGCTATAGACACACTGCTGTATAGCCAAAACTAGAAAACAACAGCAGTTGAATGACTTAATTCATTAATTTTTGTCATTGCGAAACCGCACTATGTGTGTTTGTGCGTGCGTGCTCGCAACATTCTGACTAATTGTCTGACTCCACTGAGCCATTTGACCCCCTTTACCAAACGCTAGTGTGCAACCCAGTCTCACTGTGTAGAGGTAACATACTATAGTATATACATCTGAGACACTCCATTAATTACTATGATATTTATTACATTGAAACTTTGTTAAATGCTGGTTTAGTTAAAGGTGCCATTTGTAATATGTTTACCAGAAATGCACAAAAAAAATCTAATTACAGATCAAAAGCTATTGGGGGAAGGTGTAATTATAAATGTTGTACTTCACAAATGGTTTGTTATTGTCAGTGTAAACAGTGCATTACATTCTCTATCACCCCAATGATTTTCTCAAAACAAAATCTGTCAAATGAAATATAATACTGTAAATTTTCATCCTGGTATTGTGTAACGCAACTTTATTCCTGACCCTGCTGCCCCCATCTCCTGGTCTGCCCACTTCACCCAGCTCGAGGCCTAACAATCAAAACGTTTTGGAAGGTCCAGCACCACCAGTTTCCAACAGCAATGCTCCAATGGAAGAAGAAAAACAATACCAATCCCGAATCAATTGGAATAAATTTTAGTAGAACTTGGATAAATATAGGCATTGCATGCCAATGACAGAATAGGGTACACAGGCTGATATGGATTTAAAAACTGGTAAACCACACTAGTTACCTTGCTACTGTAATTGTGTGGCCCTATTTGTATAAGAATCCACTAGATAATTTTCATGTTATTATTCTTGTGAGGACCGGGCAGGTTTTCTACAGATATGTATTGGTATTACATATCAACAGTGCAGCAATTTTAATGGTCAAAGTTGAACGGGGGCTTATTACTTTGAAGAGGAGCTATTTACTGTGTCATCTACAGTAAGTACTGTAAACTATTTTTTTTAAATACTGTGACTTGATGCAAGTAAAACACAAGTTTGTCATAATAATTTAATCAAGGAAAATAGCCGTCATACCCAGTGAACTATACTATATAGTTAGCAATCTAATGCTAGCTGGCATTGCAACAAACATTTGCTGTCTCAACTTTGGTAGGCTATCCTCAGTATTTGCAAGCTACTGTAGCTAACCTTATACCAAATCTAAAACATTTCTAGCAACAGCGGCAGCATACGACTGGAATTAACTACATTAGACTCTGAAACTCGTGAACACCGTCTCCCTCACCTCCTTTATGTCAGGATTATCAGAGCTTTTGTCTGATCACTGCACATGCTGACCTCACCCACCCCCACACACCCACCCCCACACACGTTTTGTCATCTTGCACCCTCTTGAAATTGTTCTCAATGTACCCACCTGGTTAAATAAAGGTTAAATCAATAGAAAAATGAAAACATGAATAATATTACAAAGCATTTGTATAGGAAATATTGGTCTTAAAACGTTTTTATGTTTTCATTTGTTTCCGCAAATTTATGTCTAGCCGGCAGAGACAGATTTTACCAATAGATCCTTTAACACTTGCAAAAGTAGGATTTGTAATGAATTTGTGAAACAAATTTCAGAAGTTCTATTAGGACAATAAATTCATAATTTAAATAACTTTAAAAAAAGACAGATGAAATGAATGATAAATAATCGATTATTTTAGTTTTGGTTGGTCACATATTTGAGGAAGCCTGGCTTCCCTTGGCTTATATGAATACACATCACTAGACTCCTTGGTGGAAACTGAGATACTGTCAAGCAATGCTTTTATCATGGCAACGGCACTTCTAGAAACTTCCCAGAATGGTATTTTCCATCTAATCACACCAGCCAAAACACCTGACCCTGTAGACAGCATTTCATATGCCATGGAGACCTGAGAAGGGAGTCCTAAGTCCTAGTCAGAAAATCCCCAGAGCAGAGGTATAACAAGGAGTAGAGGCATGTGAATGAAGCCTGAAGAGTCCCCAGGCTACTGCTCTCTCTCTTATGAGGTGCAAGAGAGGTACGCGACGAGAGCTTTAGTGCAGACCTTAACCCACACTCTGTCACTTAACAGCTGCTCCACCAGGGCTGCACAAGGCCCTCCACGCGCTCCATGGCCAGGTGGCTTGCACACCAGCATTTTACGACCAGAGGAACACCTGCTGTCTAACAGTGCACAGGTTCTGGCCTGGCATTGCGTGGCTTGCCGGCCCATCGGACCTCGTTACAGTGTGTTAGGGCGGGCTAGACGCCTCTCACCAAGGTTCCATGCTGCTCCCAGAACTTTCTGTAAACCTTTCTTTCTCCCTTACTACTTTTCTTTCTCACCTCTGCAAGAATAAAAAGGTTAAGAAGTTTGGAAGGGTTAGTCATTGACAAACTGTTCCTATTTCTGAAAACATATTTCGTTACCTTAGTTCCAGGATAAATCGTGTCATCCCTTAGCTGTTTGTTCTTTACAAATAGTTAACTGCCTCAAGTGTTTGACTTCAGGATACAGTGTATGTGTGCTTGTGCATGATTGCGTTTTTTTCTTTTAAAGAACAGACTGAACACACACCCAAGTGAAGTGTGCGTGTCGGGTTGGCTTCAGCTCTGGTGCATCTGTGGAACATTAACATTCTTGCTCTGTCACATTTAGAGTTCAGAAATCAGCCCTTTTCTGTGACATCTTAAGACCATTCTGTTTATCCATTCTTTTTGTGTCCAGCACAACCAGCCGATGCTGCTGCTTGGGGGTTTCCCCACAGCTGAAACAGTTGTAGGAATCAGTAAGTTACATGTTGTAACTGGAGGGTAGACATTAAACTTTTGTACGTGTGGTCCTTAGTTGTTAGGGCATGTTGCTTGCAGTTGCATTATTGTGATTTCTGTTTTGTATTTTTGTTTGAATATGTAAAATTATGGGACATTAGCATTATTTTATTTTGTTTGTCTTTTTGGGTTAAACGACAAGCCTTTTCTTTCAACATTCTTTAGAACATTCCTCTATTCCTCTGGAAGAGGAGCTGCTTCCCATCAAAACTACCGCTTTACACTTCAAAGCTCACCTGTGTCCCTCTGCGCAACCACTTTCTTCTTGTCTTTCTTTTGCTCTCACACATACTACATTTTCTCTCACGCTCACAAGACCACATATTGGTATCTCTCAACAGCCCCATTAATCTATATGTAAAGAATTGTAAATTGTGGCCAAAGCGGACCATGCCGTAAGATTAATGATGAAGAAACATTGTTTGTTTTTATAAGGGTGCACATTTAATTAATGTCTTGTTTCACAGCAGTGGATTGCTGTTGAAATGTGCTATTATGTTATCTCTGAGGTATGTGGTCGCTTGCCCCCATCACCGTCTTCATGTCAAAATCTTCCTACTGCCTGTTCTCAGGGGGATGTCTAAGTCTTTTACTGTTTCACTCACATTGTGGATAGCCATTTTTCCTCCTTCCTTGTCTCCCGCGCTCCACATTTAACCCTTAATCTAAACCTATTAATTTCCCCAAATTTCTTTTACATCCATCCCTATGTCCCCAGTGTAACTTTTGAGGTGTGAAAACCTGGTTCCCCGTAAGGCTAGTTAATCAATCCCTGATTTGAACTGGAAACAAAAAGAGAACCAAAGACTGACTGTTATTACGTAAAGGTATATCACTCTTCCAGCCTGCTGCTGGTCAAACAGGGGCAGGTGTTTCCTGTTTCATAGGACTTTTATTTTGACACTACATTTATTTTGACACATGACTCTAGTCTTTTTCTCAAGCGCTCTCCTCCGGTAAGCACATCCATTGCCCATGTCACACCATGTCTTTAACTGAATCTCACTGCTTTTACTACTTGCAATATGCTGACATAACAATATTTTTCTCCGCTCAAGCAACTCTTCTTCACCCTGGCACCGTGGCAGCACTGGAGTAACAACTCATGATGTATTGGAGGCAGATGGTTATTGATCTACACCAGGGGTGTCAAACCAGATCCACAAAGGGCCTAGTGTCTGCAGGTTTTCGCTTTTACCTTGTACCTGAATGATTGAATGTCACTAATTGGTTAGGATCTTGCCTCACCTGGCAGTCTACGTCTTACAAAGGTACAAGATCAGATAACAGATAAAAACAATACATGAGATGGGAATACCACTGATCACAGTCCGGGCAATAATCAGAAAGTTTCAGAAGTCCGGAACAGCTGCAAATATGCCAGAAAGAGTATGGATGTGCATATTGCCCCCATGCACAATGAGGAATATAGTGAGAGAGCCAAAAAAGAATCCAAGGATCACAGTTTCAGAATGGCACATTTCAGTGGAATCTGGGGGTTATCAAGTTTTAGAATGAACTGTTAGTTGCCACATCCGTGTCAATAAGCTTTTCGGAAAGGTTGCAAAGATTGAAGTTGGAATCATGTTGGAAGTTGAAATCGTGTTTGTGGTACATTTCCTTTGGCCATGCATACAAGGAAAAGCCACAGTAAATTATTGTGGTGAAATATTGATGCTTTGGGTCTGTTTTGCTACTAAGATAGAGAGCATAATGAATTAAAGTATATAACAGGAAATGTTAGCCTAAAATCTGGTTACCTCTGCTAAAAGATTCAGACTTAATTGTAAATGGACAAGAAATTGACCACTAAGGTGCTTCTGGAAAACCTTTCGGCACCTCAGAAGGGGGAAACGGGTAACCATCCAAGCTGTGTACAGTATGGATGGGACACTTTTGACCTCAACTGGGGAGGTAATTGGGCGATGGAAGGAGCATTTTGAGGAACTCCTGTATCCGACTTACACGCCCTCTATTATAGAGGCAGAGCTGGAGGCTGATTGAGGGCCATTGTGAATTTTCCTTGCGGAGGTCACTGAGTTAGTCAAACAACTCTAGAGTGGCAAAGTCCCGGGGACTGATGAGATCCGTCCAGAAATGCTGAAGGCTTTGGGTGGTGAGGTGCTGTCTTGGTTGACAACATTCAACATTGGGTAGGAGTCTGGGACAGTGCCAAAGGAGTGGCAGACCGGGGTGGTGGTTTCTCTGCTTAAAAAGGGGGACCAGAGAGTGTGTGCCAATTCAAGGGGTATCACACTTCTCAGCCTCCCTGCTAAAGTGTACTCCAAGGTGCTGGAACAGAGGGTTCGGCCAATAGTCAAACCTCAGATTGAAGAGGAACAATGTAGATTTCGTCCTGTCCTTGGAACAACAGAACAGCTCTTTACTCTCGCAAGGATCCTGGAGGGGGCCTGGGAGAATGCCCATCCAGTCTACATGTGTTTTGTGGATCTGGAGAAGGGGTATGATTGGGTACCCCGGGAGATACTGTGGGAGGTGCTGCGGGAGTATGGGGTGAGGGGTCTCTTCTCAGGGCCTGTACGCTCAAAGCAAGAGCTGTGTACGGGTTCTCTGCAGTAAGTCAGATTTTTGCCTGGTGGGCGATGGCCTCCGACAGGGCTGCACTTTGTCACCAATCCTGTTTGGCTGGGATGAGGATTAGCACCTCTAAATCAGAGGCCATGACTCTCAGCAGGAAAACGTTGGATTGCGTTCTCCAGGTAGGGAATGAGTCCTTACCCCAAGTAAAGGAGATTAATTATCTCTGGGTTTCGGAGCAGCGGGGGGCGGTGTTGCATTCACTTTTCCACACCATTGTCTACCCTCACCTATGGTAATAAAGGCTGTGTCATGACTGACAGAACGAGATTGAGTGTAGGTGGATGGTGGATCTCAGGAAGGTGGATGGCGTCTCCCTTAGGGATAGGGTGAGAAGTGAAGTTTGGGGTCTCCTGCTAGTGCTGCTGCCCCCACGACCCGACCCCAGATAAGCGGTTGGAAATTAGATGAGACAAAGGCAGTCCACATTAAGCACAAACCTAAGACTATCAATGATCTTCAAATGTGCTGCATCGAATAGTGATCCAAAATCCCTCCAAAATTGTGCATCAACCTTGTCAGCCTACAGAAAGACAACTTGCTGCTATCCACTCCAGGGGAGGTTTCACCAAGTATTGATTGTAGGGGTACCAATCATTTTTAAACTTAAATTCTTCTGAAAATATAATAGTACTCAGTGAAACTATTAGTTTTATGACAGTTGTTTTGATATAAATGTATTCACTTAACTATAAATGCTGCCATCAACTTTAAATTCTGGAATATTAGATACCTGCACATATCAAGTTTTGGAGAAAAAACATTAATAAACATAATGCCAAATATGTGCAGTAATGCATTTTTAAACTGAAGCATTTATATATATTTTTACATTTTGTAATTTTGCAGATGCTTCTATCCAGAGTGACTTACAGTAAACACAGCACTTACAGTAAACACAGCAAGTTAGAGTAAAGGGGCTTGCCCAAGGAATTACTTTTCCAAAGTTGAGAATGAACTGACAACCTTTCAGCTACAAGTCTGACTTCCTAATTACTGAGCCATCAGACACATTGAGCCATCAACACATACACAGTGGGCTACAACATTACTGGAATCCCAGACTGGCAATGCACAAACAATATTAAAAAATAAACAATTTAATTATAGAGAGAAACTCAAAATACCAACCTGTGACAAACACTGTACTTTATTAATGTTGCAATGTAACCTACCAGAATCATACAATTATTTAACACAATAGAAATTTCACCAAAATCAAGGTTTTATAATTATTGGATCTCCTTATTCAGTACACTTATGGCAAGGATAACAGCATGGAGTCTTTTTCTGTAATATTTGACAAGTTTAAGGAACACATTTGGAGGGATATTGGACCAATTATCTCTGCAGATCCTTTCAAGATCCTTCAAATTCTTGGGTTTGCGCTTATCAACTACCTTATTCAACTCAGCCCACAGGTTTTCGATTCGATTGAGGTCCAGTGACTGAGATGGCCATTGCAGAACATTGATTTTGTTGTCACAGAACCATTTTTGTGTGGATCTTGAAGTATGTTTTTGGTCATTGTGTTGTTGGATAGTCCACCTACCGCCAAGTCCCAGGCTTCTTGCTGAGGCAACCAGATCATCAGCCAAAATTGCCTGATACTTGGTGGAATTCATTATGCCATCAATCTTGACCTGTGGCCCTGAACTTCTTGAATTAAAACAGCCCCAAAACATCACTGACCCACCACCATATTTCACCATGGGTATGAGGTTCCTCTCCTTGTATGCTTTTCAGTTTCGACGCCAAACATACCGATGCTGTATCTAATCAAAATGTTCAATTTGGTCTCATCTGACCAGAGAACCTTCCAGTCATAACTTAAATTACATTTGGCAAACTCCAAGAGCTTGCATCTGTGTCTTGGTGTCAGAAAGTGCGTTCTTCTGGCAACCCTTCCAAAGAGGCCGTGGTTGTGGAGGTAGCGTTTGGTGCTTTTTGAAACCTGGTGACACCAAGGCTTGGAATTCTATCACAGTGATTTTTGGGGATTTTGTTGCTTTTCTCACCATTCTCCCTATCCTAGGGGGCAAAATGCATTTGTGTCCTCTACCCATGAGGTTTTCAAGTGTTACATATCTTTTGAATTTTTTATAATTGCCCTGACAGTGCTCAGTGGTCTATTCAATCGTTTGTGGAGCTTCTTGTAGCAAATTAACAGATGAATGAAGGTCTACAATCATCTCTCTTTCTTTTGAACTGCCAGTTCTTTTGTTTTCTTCATGGTGTTGGATGACAAAGGGATATTGCATGCGTGTTATCTTGTTTTTATAATTTAGTGGAACAGGAAATTATGTAATGGTTCAGTAGGGTTCCTTTAGACTTAACTTAAATAAGTGGAATATAATTTTTGGTTTAATTTTGGTAGATGCTATTTACAATAATCTTTCAGGGTGCCATTTGATTGTGAAACTTTGATTTGAAGGACATAGATTTTTTATTTAATCAGTTAATGATTTTGACTGGTTCTATTGACACAGTAAAAAGTACAGTATTTGGTATTTTGAGTTTTTCTCTATACAGTAATTGTATTGTATTTTACAGTATTTCTGTGCATTGCCAGTCAGGGGTGCCAGTAATTTTGGAGCTTACTGTAATAAGTTGAAAAATTTGGCTCAGAAGTCACGTTAGATTTCTGGAGTTTGCGCAAACTCTCAAAAAACCTGCATTCTAATTTAATAAATGAACATGGATATACTTGGTGCTGTAGAATTCAGAAAATAGTCATATAGAATGCTGTGTGAAAATTTTTATTCATAAATTACATGATTATAAAATCTGAAGGATATACAGTAGTAGTGATTGTTCTCAATCAGTGCTGGACACACCTGTCATTATTCATTTAGTAATTAGTTTTCATTTTGTTCCCATTTCATCATACTTTTATCCATAATATTGTCAGTTTATCATAGTTAATATTCATAATCATACTGGGATTGGAAAATGCGTTTTTGAATGTCGGTAAAGCCTCTATACTTATTCTGTGTATTATTGAACCATTCAAGCTCTTCAGTGGATTTATGACATTCTGTTAATCACTTACATGTTATTTGTAGTTTAAAAGTATCCTGATAACTCGAAAGATAGATTCACAACAACCGAAACTTTTGCGTTATGCATTACTGCTGAGAACTTTAGTTCATTCATCCAATCCTCGTTTCACTTTTAACCGGGACACAAAATGTATATTTTTAACTTCTAGGCCACATCTATTAATCTGCCAATTGGAAAATGTGAGATTAGTAATATAGCATTTATCTCGTAACTACATAGATGCTTCATGTGCAGAATCAGCAACATAATGTAGATATAAAAACATGGCGAAGTGATCATTCCGCCTATGTCTTCACGGACATCTGAGTCAGCCAATGATAATTCAGAATTCCTCACTGAGAGACATGAGAGTGAGAGACATGAGAATGACAGGTTTTCTGTAACTTTTTCCACCACACAAACACAATGCACTGCACAGAAATGAAGAGCGAAGAGCATGTTTGACTTTCGGTTAACTCTAACAATAAAAGGTTTGAACTTGCAAATTCTTATGGAATCTCATGGCCAATACACCTGTGCTTTCAGAATGAAAGACACTATGTTTTCTGCATTTCCATAGATTTTTCTGTGTAAAAAATGTAGAATCCTGCATTAACGCAACCTCTGATGCTTTATGCTTATTTTAAGGAACTGTCTAAAAGAATGTAGAGAAAGTTGTTTGTTTTTATGACTAACATATTTTCTTCTATGTTCTTCTGCAGGTGAGGAAGTCAGTGCTGCTGTTTCCCACCATTGAGCGCATGGCGGTGACCCCTCAGGGTAGGGTCATGACCCCGGTACTGTGCCGCCTGCGTTATGTGGCCTACTTGCCTATCTTCCTCCTCTCTATGCTGCCAGATGTGCTCAAGACCTTCATTGTGAAGCTGGTCTTCCGAGGGCTTCGTTCACTTGACCAATCCACTGTGCTGCCAGCTGTTAGCCTCGTTAACGTAGACACTGCAGGTGAGATGCTCCCATCTATTCACTTCCATTTCAATTCACTGTCAAACAAAAAGGGCAAACCAGTAAACTCAAGCTTTGTCAAACTAACGGTAGCAGTCAACCTTGTAGAGACAATATTTCGCTGTAGTTTGTCTATGTTATCATTTCCATAGTCTGTACATGTGTATCCTACACTGTTCCGTTCCATCCAGTAGTCACTTTACCCATAAATCTTTGGATTTAAATCTCATACAACTTTGCGTCTGAATCTCATGTTGTGTTCCGACACTGAATCAGTTTATGTCATAATTTCTCCCGTCTTTTAAAAAAAGAAACAAATGATCTCTGTTTTGGCAAAGCACGCACTACATTACTGTAGCGTTAGGAGATAAAATTGTTGTAATTAGGTTTACATGGAGCTAAGATAATCCCAGCCGGGACAGACTGCCAAGAGGATGGTGACATAGCTCACTGTCACTGATTAGATGTTATTTATTAGAATGGATCCCTCCTCTTAATTTGCCAGATGTTAGCTGAGGATATGGGTATGAGTGATTAAGAACGCTCCTAGAAGAAGAGCTGGCCATACCTAAACTCAGCTTGGCTCATTCTCACTTTCCCTCTCTGTCCCCCCTCCGTCTGCCCTGGGAGGAGAGAGATTGATGTTGTGGCGGCCTGAGGGCCTGTGCCAAAAACGCTCTCTATAACCAAGTAGCCATGCTGGATATCAGTTTGAGAAGCCTCTTCCCTCAATCTACCTCAGTGTGTACTGTCAGGTCAGAAAGCTGCCTCTCCTTCTTCAACTTCTTCTCCTTCTCCTTATTCTCCTCCTCCTTCTTCTTCTCCTCCTTCTTCTCTTTCTTCAACTTTTTTCCTCCTCCTTCTCCTTATTCTCCTCCTCCTTCTTCTTCTCCTCCTTCTTCTCCTTCTTCAACCTTTTTCCTCCTCCTTCTACTTATTCTCCTCCTTCTTCTCCTCCTTCTTCTTCTTCTTCTTCTCCTCCTTCTTCAACTTCTTTTCCTCCTCCTCCTCCTCATTCTCCTTCTTCTTTTCCGGTTCCTTTTTATCTTCTCCTTCTTCTTCTTCACATCGGTGCTGAGTAAGTTTTTAATCATTTAACTTGAATTAACTTTTGGAATTTGTATTTTATCATTTTTGGAATGTTTTGGGTTTTCCTGCATAATTAATAATGCTTTGAATAGTTAAAGTCTCTAGAAATGCTAAATTCTTGGTATATGTATACCTGTTTTTAAAAAAAGAATAATAATTATCTCTGATTTCAAAAGTAACAGTGGAATAGCATTGCTCCTTATTGGTTTTGCATAGTTGGACATTGGCCTGTGGCAACAGATGGAAAGCTGTAGTGGTTCTCTGGGTTAAATATATAATGGCAAGTTGACAGGTTTAATTAGCAAAACATGTTGCGATTACATGGAACTTCCTGCATACATTTTTGCGTTTATTTTTCCTGAAACCCAGCTTGCAAAGAAGTAGATTGTTGATGTGTTGGTGCTGAAAGAGGTTTCTGGGAGCTTAGTCACATGCAGTCACAGAATGCCATCCTTATACTACAATAGCCAATAGGCTGTCTTATACTACAATAGCCAATAGGCTGTCTTATACTACAATAGCCAATAGGCAGAATCTTTTATTATTTAAAATATTCCTTTTGACAATATAGCTTACAGTCCTTATTAATTAAACTATCCCACACCATCCCATAATGTTGTCTCCTGGTAACAAAAACATGTTTGTTCTTCAGCTTAGTGGTACACATCTCATTCTTGTCTTACAGCCAAGACACATACAGTACACGCACTCGGCCAGTGCTCAAATGCGAAAGCAACTATCACCTGCCCGGGCGTAGCAGCTAGCGTCTGGATTCTCGTAGCTCTTGAACCAGAGGAATCGCTCGTCACTAACATTTGGTGGTCCTGAAAACAGCATGAGTTTAGCTAGCGATCAGAAGTAAACTGGACGCCAGGCGAGCGCTTGCCATACATTCGGTGCGGTGAAACCTTCGCCTTTACCCCTGCTTGCCTTAACGCAGGTATTCTTCCTCGGTATGCTGGTGAGTTGGCAATCCCGTCAGAGCCTGACTCCACAGCCTGTCTCTTCAGACTCAGGGGAACACAGTTAGCAGCACATACATGAAGAGCACAGCAGGAACGAGGTTCAACTCCTCTAAGCAAAGCAACATTGCACCAGGTAATGTCATCACTCAGCTGGAACCAGACTGGCCTTGTTTCCCACACCTGTTGGTGTACAAGTAACACGGTGAACAATTTCCTCTCCACATACTCCATACTGTGAAGTGGGATATACATTATGTTGAACAAATACGGTACGAAAAACTTTACAATTTACTTTTTTTTCTTCATTAAGGCACTGGTCTTCACCGCATCAGATTTTCTGTTCTAAAATATGTTATGCTACAGGTGTATTTCCAGCTCACACTGTAGCTATTTTCGAGTTTGGTTTCAGCAGTGCAGCAGGAGTTTTAGTCAGATTCGGGATGTCTGCCGCTGATATTCTCCAGCCTTATCTCCTGAACCAGTTGCTAACGAGCCACATATGTGAGGATCTGTAAATTGGGCTGGAATGTGGAGCCCTACCCAGTACAACCCCCCAAATCCACTGCTAGAGATAAGGGAGATATCCACAGCTGGGGATGTCTCCTCCAACAGACCTCTGCTACAAATGGGCACACTGGCTGTTCTCTCTCCTCTGCTCCTGCCTCTCTCCCGAAGTTCCATTTCTTCACATCGGTGTGTTCCTATTACTCTTACTTTTGTTGTCAACACATCTGTTTTCCCTTCTCTGTTCTGATTCACTGTTTCTAATGACCGTGGTTCAGGACCGGATCGGCGAGGGGGGAAAGCCGGGCACTGGCTCTGTCAAAAATGAATATGTGTTTCCCATGTAAAGGTTTTTCCAGTGAACCTGCTAACTTCGTTTTGCAACGGGCACGGCGCACTCGGGCTGAAGTGTCTGTGAACAAGAACACTCTGCTATGTAATTACTCTAACCACGGCTGCTGCCCACATTACATGATGTAGACTACACAATTATGCATGATCAAGAACCAGTGGGTACTGTGAACATGTGCTGTGGATGCTAGCTCTCTCTCTCTCTCTCTCTTTCTATGCAAATTGTGAAAATGGAGGAAGCAGCATTGAAACTCGAAGGTTCAGCTTATAACAATGTGTGAAAAAGCCTGCCATGGGGAAATTTAGTTTTGACTTCCGAAACTAGGATGCAAACTGACCACCTTGCAACAGCATCAAATTCCATTTCAACATGACATAGTTCCTCTGTTTCCCATAACACCAGAGCTTAATTTGTCAATCCGGAGGTCCCAGAACAGTTAGGGAGTGCAAAAGGGAGAATGACCCATGGGGCTCAGAAGTACCAAAACACATGAGAAGAATATCACAACATAGCAACGTATCACAGACAGAGTAAACAGCCAAGTATCCTAAAAGGTACGTGGAATGAAATTGAAGAAACACTGAAGCGCATTATTTATAAATGCTAAAATCGGGGCATGCCTCTAATTAATGTGATCACAACGATGCAGGTAGTGTAATTATGTAGCAGTACTCCTCTGAATGGAGTATGACTGCGACTCAGTCTATAGTAAGTATATATATCCAGTTTTATTGTGAGCCCAAGGCCATTTTTTAGTAATGTAGTCTCTGGACAGGGCCCTGGCCTGATAACATGTCCATATGAGCAGGGTGTGGGCTTGAAATGTGCATGTGTGATGGTCTTAGACTCACTGGAATTGTCCCCTTTTTCATTTAAGGAAAATTGAATGTCTGGAGTGAATGTCTGGAGTTCACTCTGACACACACTGTATACAGGAATGTATTGTTTCTGAAGAAAAACCTACAACATACACCTGATACAGTTGTATCCGGTGTACCTCCTTGTATTTCAATTCAATGCAGTTTGACTAAATGCCCCACTGTCAGACGTGCACTCCAGCAGAGGAATATTCAGAAACCCAGAATGTGATGCAATATACAGTAGGCAACGGTAAGGCTTTGTAACTTGAATGGATGTGGATGAATCGTGTTCGAGGACGTATGCAGTGGAAGGAAGAGAAAATGTTCAACCTTAAAAGGTTAAAAGGCCTTTAGAACCATGTGGCTGTTCTCATGAAGTAATTTACACACTTGGAAAAGCAGGATTTTACAGAGTCAAGATTTATGGACAGAGTTAAAATTGTGCGTGGAATGTAGGAAGTCGCTCATAAAGACCTGGGGTAACACTTCAAGATGGTCTCATGAACAGAAGTTACTGGTGGAGTTACTCTAGAGAGCTAGTTGTGAAAACAAGGTTACGATGAGGTTTCAGTGTTGCCTTTTATTGAATTTATACTTGTTTTCCTTTTGTCTTTTGAGTGTATCTGAAAGTGCAGTCCCACACAAAAGCTATGATTCACTCATAGATGCACAATTTAATTGCTTAATTGCAAGAAGATAAGCATTAACACTATGCGGTACATATTATATTTTAATATAGCTTTAATGACAGACAACACATTTCAAGCACATCTGTTGATATCTTTTCAGGCTGCTGTGTGTCACTCAGTTCAGACACACACATACACAAAGCATGCATTCACTAGACCGTTCTCTCCTGTAGGCCATCTCTCTACGGCATAAATTACAGAGCTAAGTGTGTCCCTCTTCTTTCCACGATGTTGTTGAAACCCCCTACTCACAGAGATCTGTGGGAGACATACAAGCTGCCTTACAACCCTAAACTAAGCCCACCTAATGAAGGAAAGTACCTCAAACATTAAACAAAGTAGTGATGTATAAAATAATTCCATTCTCACTGACTTGGATCGTTTCCTCTTCCCCTCTTCCTGCCCCTGACCCTTGGCCTTCTGGGATGGAAATAATAAAAGCAATATTTTTAGTCATTTAGCAGGTACAAAGCATTTCAAAGCCGGGACTCAGAATACAAGGTGACACAACTTACAGATTATGATTAATATATGCACATGTAGTACGGATGTAAAAAAAACACCCTTTGCTTCCTTTTCCTTGAAACAGCCAAAGTTGGAAATATGAGGAGCTTCTTAAGGGGACTAAGCCTCCCACACATGCACACTCTCACGTGCACACACACGTGCACACACACACGTGCACACACTCCATCCAGGAAGGAACAGTGGCAGTGAGAGGCGAGAGTGATCACTCAGACAGAAGGGGTATGAATACAGGATATTAACAGTTGTCTCCTGTGTGGTCAGATTCCTCCCCACAGACCAGAGAAGGCCTTTACTGAATATGTGCTTGAATATTTATGCTAGCTAAAATGAGCTATTGACTTTGCATGTTTTTGTGTTCAAATATCCGTACAGTATGTCTACAGCTTGCATTTCTAAATTATGGATGGGCTCTCCTTAAAACAAAAAAAATAGCAGCAATATTTTCCTGCATGAAAAAAGGTGCCCTCAACTAATGTTTTTAATAGAAATTACTTGCTGCAGAAATGGAAATGTAATGGAAGTTGGGATCAAAGGCATTGTGTTACGCTGGTCTCCAGGGAGGGTTTTCCCTGGTACTCTCACATTTTTACTGTTATTATTTCTGGGATCCAATGAGCCATCTATCTCCACCATTATATTTTCCAGCTGTGTAAGATTGAAAAAAGTTATTGGGAAGATATGGGAACACAAAGATAAAATATATCTGATTTGTTAGTAATCGTTTTATATCCTTGGAGTTTCTGGTAATGATAAATCAATGATAGTATACAGCAGGTGAAATAAGTATTAACACATCACCATTTATCTCAGTAAATATATTTCCAAAGGTGCTATTGACATGAAATGTTCCCCAGATGTTGGTAACAACCCAAGTAATCCATACATACACTCACCTAAATGATTATTAGGAACACCATACTAATACTGTGTTTGACCCCCTTTCGCCTTCAGAACTGTTTTAATTCTATGTGGCTGATAGGATAGCATCTTGCAGTTGATGGAGATTTGTGGGATGCACATCCAGGGCACAAAGCTCCCGTTCCACCACATCCCAAAGATGCTCTATTGGGTTGAGATCTGGTGACTGTGGGGGCCATTTCAGTACAGTGAACTCATTGTAATGTTCAAGAAACCATTTTGAAATGATTCGAGCTTTGTGACATGGTGCATTATCCTGCTTGAAGTAGCCATCAGAGGATGGGTACATGGTGGCCATAAAGGGATGGACATGGTCAGAAACAATGCTCAAGTAGGTCGTGGCATTTAAATGATGCCCAATTGGCACTAAGGGGCCTAAAGTGAGCCAAGAAAACATCCCCCACACCATTACACCACCACCACCAGCCTGCACAGTGGTAACAAGGCATGATGGATCCATGTTCTCATTCTGTTTACGCCAAATTCTGACTCTACCATCTGAATGTCTCAACAGAAATCGAGACACATCAGACCAGGCAACATTTTTTTAGTCTTCAACTGTCCAATTTTGGTGAGCTCTTGCAAATTGTAGCCTCTATTTGCTATTTGTAGTGGAGATGAGTGGTACCCGGTGGGGTCTTCTGCAGTTGTAGCCTATCCGCCTCAAGGTTGTGCGTGTTGTGGCTTCACAAATGCTTTGCTGCATACCTCGGTTGTAACAAGTGGTTATTTCAGTCAAAGTTGCTTTTCTATCAGCTTGAAGCAGTTGGCCCATTCTCCTCTGACCTCTAGCATCAACAAGGCATTTTTGCCCACAGGACTGCCGCATACTGGATGATTTTCCCTTTTCACACCGTTCTTTGTAAACCCTAGAAATGGTTGTCCGTGAAAATTCCAGTAACTGAGCAGATTGTGAAATACTCAGACCGGCCTGTCTGGCACCAACAACCATGCCACGTTCAAAATTGCTTAAATCACCTTTCTTTCCCATTCTGACATTCAGTTTGGAGTTCAGGAGATTCTTGACCAGGACCACACCCCTAAATGCATTGAAGCAACTGCCATGTGATTGGTTGAGTAGATAATTGCATTAATGAGAAATTGAATGGGTGTTCCTAATAATCCTTTAGGTGAGTGTACAAAGAAACCAAAACAAATAAGTTCAGTTATCTGTAATTATGTGAAATGACACATGTGAAGATTAATTTTAAGACTAGTTGTTCACCTTTTATTTCAGCCAATGCTATGTACCTGGCGAGTCAAGAGATGTTGGACGTTCTGGAGAGAGACAACTTCACCATCAATCAAAACCTTGACAAGGTACAGTAGGACACAAATGCATACCTGCCAGCCTGCACGCATTTGCGTAGCAATTACAGAATTTTAAGTCAATGTACACTGCTACAAAAAACTACTCTTAAATACGCAAAAACTATTTGCCAATGTTTTTTATTTTTTATTATTCAACGTTAACACTAATGTTACAAGTGCTGAGCCAATCACAGGATTCGGGCGAGGGAAAAAAATTCATACTATCATCAGAATTATATGGTTTACACTCGATTCTGTGAAGAGACACACTTCAAAATGCCAGACGTTTATTCTTTTGAAAGTGAGTGGAAAGGTTAGTGTCAATATTCAAGATGATCAAGAGTATCAACTATGACACAGTGGGTCAGGTTATGATCCAAGGTGTTACTACATGTATAAGGCACCCCAAAGGCCCAGACCTTGTATATTTTAGACTAATGTGTTGCTCCAGTGTATGTGTTCTTGCTAGTATACTCTCCCTCTCTCTGGTTCTAACTGGAAGCCTTGTCCTCATAAAGGATGCATTGTTGAGGAGTCTGCGCTAGCTAGGTGACTGTCTTTGAGTTAACCTACTGTACGTTAACAACTATACATTGAAGAAGACTATTACAAGTTAATGAACGCATTGGAGTCGTGGGATCTGGAATGTTTATTCTACGCACAGATAGTATTCCGGGTAAATTCCTAATGTTGGGCTGGTGCCCACGTCACTTCTGTTGATCACGTTTCCACCTGGTGACTCCAGCTGTACATCTCCAGATAGTGTTGCGTTCACCCTGCCAAAGAGCACCAAACCTTGTTAATGCTACATAAAGACTATGGTCACATATCACCCATACCTATCCTCATTTTTGGACAATAATTGAACACTGATAAACAATGTGACCTTAATACAATGGGTTGTGTACCTTCAGATACCCCACCCGGTACAGCCAGAAGAGGACTGGTCACCCCCTTGAGTCTGGCCTCTCTCTAAGTTTCTTCCTAGGTTCCAACTACTAGGGAGTTTTTCCTAGCCACTGTGCATCACTTGTGTTGCTTGATCTTGGGGGTTTTGGGCCGGGTGTCTGTCAAAGCACTTTGTGACAAATCTGATTGATTGATAATGTGAATATGCTCTGTCGCTTATGGTTGTCATTCCTGTTTTCAGCTGGTGTTTTACTATGGAGCCAAGGACCATTGGTGCCCTGTGGAGTATTATCAAGAGATTAAGAGGGACTTTCCAAACGGAGACATCAGACTGTGTAGTCGAGGGATTCGCCATGCCTTCGTCCTTGATGCAGGAAAAGAAGTGGCTGATATGATCGTTGAATGGATCCATGGTGATTTAAAAACATGGAGATAGTTTTTATATACACTCTTAGGAAGTAGAATGACTGTGATATAAGAAATTATAATGTAAATATCAGTTTGATAAGTGCAATTCCATGGTAACATTGAGTGATACTGAGAGTCAGATTTTTTTAATCTTCAATAAACTATATAACAAGGAATACTTTTAAAAATTTCCACCAAACATTGACAAAACAGACTTGAAGAACATTGCAGATGACGCAAAGTTTGGAAACAAGGCAGGACAGGTATTGAAACTTGTC
Organism: Umbra pygmaea; assembly: GCA_016801145.1. Taxonomy (NCBI): domain Eukaryota; kingdom Metazoa; phylum Chordata; class Actinopteri; order Esociformes; family Umbridae; genus Umbra; species Umbra pygmaea. The sequence continues at coordinate 25,524 of JACXGM010001828.1, read as the reverse complement.
AAATTGTTGTATTAAGGTAGGCAGGAGGAAGGTGTGTTTTTCCATGAGAACGATGTTTATTCCAAAATAATATATACTTGTAAGTTAAACTAAATGATCAAAAACAACAAACTCTGTACTGATTATCACCTGAAACAAATCTAATTTAATGAGGAAAGTATAAAGTTGTTGCTGTTTTTTCATTGGACCACCATGTTTACAAATATTTATTTGTTAGTGCCAATTAAATGTCATTGAGAATAAATGGTAAAACTTTATTTTGAGAGTCCAAAAAATTTATCTGTAGGTTAAGCCTAACCTTAACCATTACCCTAAAACATATTCTAAACTTAACCCTACTCTTAAACTACAATTTTAGTTGATTATCAACAGTTTGTTGATAGTTTGTTGATAGTTTGTTGATGATATGACTATCTGTAGAGCAACTACAGATGGAATTTCGGACTCTCCAAATAAAGTGTAACCGAATAAATCATTATGATGGTACACTTTGTAAAGAGGATTGCAGTACAGTCTACATTACGATGGTCATTGGTTTCGAGCCTGACCATGGGTTCTCTGAATTTCCTCAGGCCTCCTGCATGAGGCAATGTAAAATTTGCATAGCGCTGCCCAGGATTTTGGTTAGATAAATTTGATTATCTATCCTACCACGTCGCTCTCCAGCAACTCCTTGTGTTCAAATGGGGCACCTATAAATTAAATTGCAAAAGTATAGTCAATGAACTTAATCATCCCATGCATAATCAGACTAAAGGCGTCCATGTTGGGTGATCAGTGCAAAAATAGTCGGGAGCTCGGGCGACTGGTTGGATGAACCATGTGCGCACCCCTCACCATCCCACACATCTGTACAAGAAGTTGCGGAGCTGCAAGGCAGGATCAGAGGGAATTGGGAAGGGAGGAAAATTGTGAAGAATCACAAAAAACATTGATTCTCTGACATAAAGTGCATTAGCAAAATCGAAGCATGTTTGATATCATTCGGCTGTATACCTTTGATAAATAAATTTAAAAATGATTATCATCCCAAAATGTTCCCTATGTATAAAATTGAATTTCCTATGCAGGCATGCAAAATCCTCACCTTTAGGGTGAAATTTACCTTTTCGAAACCAAAATGGGTCACCTATGTGATTCGTGCAGATCAGATAAGAAAATATTGGGGGGCGGGTGTTGTGGCTATGGCCAACACAGCATTTTACTGGATCTGAAACCAATCGTCACTCCTAATTCCTAAACTTCACAGCCAATCAGAGGCAGAGTGGGAAGAGGTTATTTTTCAAAATCTGCAACACTGAGCAGTCCGTCGACTACTGATGTCTATTGGATGTGTGTTAGGTTTATAGTAAGTGATGCTTTTGACATATAGAAACTAAAGTAATTCAACAGAGGTAATCCTATCGGTTTCATTGTTTTTTATGATGTATTCTATACAAAAAAAATGTCTATGGTTAAATGAACATTGTTTACAAGAGCACAGATTCTACATTGATCTAGCCTCTTAATTTTGCTCTCAAAGTTCACCAGAAGGATGCACTTAACTTTAAAATCTACTAAATTTTCTAGAGGGTTTGGGGTTGGCCGTATCCTTACCTTTTTTTACCCCTGACCTGTTTGCATGCCTCATTCTGGAAATCAGAGAACTACACTCACCTAAAGGATTATTAGGAACACCCATTCAATTTCTCCTTAATGCAATGATCTACTCAACCAAACACATGGCAGTTGCTTTAATGCATTTAGGGGTGTGATCCTGGTCAAGACAATCTCCTGAACTCCAAACTGAATGTCAGAATCGAAAGAAAGGTGATTTAAGCAATTTTGAGCGTGGCATGGATGTTGGTGCCAGACGGGCAGATTGTGAGTATTTCACAATCTGCTCAGTTACTGGGAGTTTCACGCACAACCATTTCTAGGGTTTACAAAGACTGGTGTGAAAAGGGAAAAACATACAGTATGCAGCAGTCTTGTGGGCGAAAATGCCTTGTTGATGCTAGAGGTCAGAGGAGAATGGGCCGACTGCTTCCAGCTGATAGAAAGGCAACTTTGACTGAAATAACCACTCGTTACAACCGAGGTATGCAGCAAAGCATTTGTGAAGCCACAACACGCACAACCTTGAGGTGGATGGGCTACAACAGCAGAAGACCCCACCAGGTACCACTCATCTCCACTACAAATAGCAAATAGAGGCTACCATTTGCAAGAGCACACCAAAATTGGACAGTTGACTGGAAAAATGTTGCCTGGTGTGAGTCTCGATTTCTGTTGAGACATTCAGATGGTAGAGACAGAATTTGGCGTAAACAGAATGAGAACATGGATCCATCATGCCTTTGTTACCACTGTGCAGGCTGGTGGTGTAATGGTTTGGGGGATGTTTTCTTGGCACACTTTAGGCCCCTTCAAGCCAATTGGGCATCGTTTAAATGCCACGGCCTACCTGAGCATTATTTCTGACCATGTCCATCCCTTTATGGCCACCATGTACCCATCCTCTGACGGCTACTTCCAGCAGGATAATGCACCATGTCACAAAGCTCAAATCATTTCAAATTGGTTTCTTGGACATGACAATGAGTTCACTGTACTAAAATGGCCCCCACAGTCACCAGATCTCAACCCAATAGAGCATCTTTGGGATGTGGTGGAACGGGAGCTTCGTGCCCTGGATGTGCATCCCACAAATCTCCATCAACTGCAAGATGCTATCCTATCAATATGGGCCAACATTTCTAAAGAATGCTTTCAGCACCTTGTTGAATCA
>JACXGM010001828.1:0-22654 GCA_016801145.1 Umbra pygmaea | reverse complement strand
CGTTCTGAAGGCGAAAGGGGTCAAACACAGTATTAGTGTGGTGTTCCTAATATTCCTTTAGGTGAGTGTATTTCAGACAGAGAAAGCTTTAGACATGTTGTTCATCTTAGTCAAATGCCTACATTTAATCTTTCCATCTAGTGCTTTGTAGCACTTTACTGTTCTGTGTTATTCATTGAAGACTTAAAACGTAATTCCAACTGCAACATTTTAATAGCCTGATTTTGTGGCATCTGCGCTTGGACTTTCCCTCCTTTGCATGCCCTAAATGGGACACAAGTGGTAAGCAGTTATGGTGAATATACAGAGCGCATCAGGCAATCATTTTCTGAAGTAGTGACGCACGGCTGACTCATTCTATACTTATGTTTGTGGGCTGGGTCCTCTAAAAGCTTAGTAATCTATACTGAAACCTAGCCTACAACTTTTCGATAAACAAATTATATTATTTGTAGTACAACACATACAGCAATGCACTGTTGGAACCAAAACCTGGAGACTCCATCAGGGTCAACAAAACAGCTGTGCTACCAAAACCGTTTAATGCATTGGAGCTGTAGATGGGTATGTGATTGGGTCTGGGACATAGACTGCCATTTATCAGGCCACACATTGGCAACACTTCCCTGGGACCTGAAGTGCAGCATGTTGTAGGTGGTATGGAAGTGGGACCAAAATAAATGTCAACCCATTTATCACGGACCGACAGCATGTGCACCTCAGAATGATCTGTCAAAGATCTGCTTTAGGTCAAGGCTTACCCTATCCAAACCCCAAGCTCGTTTTTAATTATGGAAAACATATTTTTAGAGAAAACCATCGCCAGCTGCATTGTGGATATATTGGAGAAAAGAATCAATGTGTAAACCAATGTTAATCTCCCGCTATGGCTCCAACAGAAGGAATGACGGAACCCATTAATTAGCTTATACTCTATTTAAACCATCAGACAAGAATATTTAGTGGTGGGAAGAAGAATAATTCTGCCCTGGTAGATGAAACTGTGTCTTATCATGTACATTTGATCAAATCAATCCAGGTCCTTAAAAATCACATATATATTCTTCCTCCTGATTCACAATCGTCTGCATCGAATTAGAATTTTACAAAGTCACTTTTTACTTCATTTTGTTTTTACATGAAGATGTCTTCCGTTTAGCCCCCGTCACAATGTGCCATTTCATGTAACAACCTTTGGGGCAGCACAATATCTGACCAGAAATCCAGAGGTTGCTATATTGAATCTATGAAATGAACAAGGTGAAGAATCTGTTATTCTGCCCCTGAGCAAGATGGTTACCCAAGATACTTCCAGGGCATTGCTGCAAATGAAAATCAGTTTTAGTCACAGAGCGAAAAAGAGTAACAAAGTTAGTATGGTTAAATTAAAAAGCAATTTGCCAATGTGGAACAAGGAAGACACTAATTATAGGTATCACAGTTTTTTATTTAACCTGTATTTCTAAACTTCTCAATGTCATTTATAGCTATGAGGTATCACATGAATAGTGTATTATTATCATTAAAAAATGTAAAAAATTAAAAAAACAGGTAGACCAGAAATGAGGATACAAACTTTGAGGATACAAATTTTTAAATACTGTAGATACTTCTGTAAAATAGTTCAAAAAGAGAAAAGCTGTTTACAGTTAATTTACAATGACATTATGTACAGACCTTTATAACAATACAATACATACAGTAGGGTGAGAAAATCTCATTCAAAAGAGGAACACTGAAACGACTTTAATACTGAGCTATAATGTACAGTATGCAAAAAAGGAAATTATATTAATTGATGCTAGTTCATTTGCTCAGCGAAACACATGTATTTGCGTCAGGTTAATATCATGTTTCTCAAATAATAGGGGTGAGAATGATAAAAACAATACCTTAACTTTCATACCCATATCTAGGGTGCATGGCCAAAAACCCCTATTTTCATATTTAATCTAAAGTTTGCTAAACAGCACTGTCACTTAAAAAGTGCTTAGGTCAGATTACAAGGACATCAAAAACACTAGTGTTGGGTTTGGTTTTGAAATAATAACGTATGAATAGAAAAGATTTAAGGTTGTGTCCTCAAGGGAGCTGGTGTAGGCACCTGATTTCTCCCCTATATGTGTTCTGTGTCAGGTATCTGTTTCCCGGTCTTCACATGACTGCCTCATAGATCTCATTTAATTAGCACCCAGCTGCATTCACTCTACATTGTTAATTATGTATTTAAGTCTTGTTTGAGTGTTTGTTAACTGTCGTTCATTGTTATCTGTAAGGTTTGTCTGTGCTGTTGTTGTATATAGAGTTTGACTCCACGTAGTCATTTTGATTTGTATAAAATGTCTTCCCGTATTAAATACCTTTGCTTTACAAATCCTTTGCGTTTGTCTCTGCTGATTCCAGCATTGAATACCATCATTACAAAATGAACCCCATGACTACTGTCCCATTATTCTTACTAGATTCAATATAAAGAAGTGGCTGATCTTTTTCCTGCACTTTATAGCATTTTATCATTACCATCAACAGTATACAAACATTTTCATCCCACTACATACACATACAGTACACACACACACAACATACATACATACAGTGCAGTGTACATGATGGTCAAATGGTTACCATTCATTTCTATACAAAATATGACTTAAGTTTTACAAGAATATTCATAGACGTACTGTACATGTATCTCCAAATATTTAAAGGATGTAAATACAATTTGTATTTGTGTACTTCATACATGGGTTCATGCCAGAAAATAAATGCTCTCTCATGTTCCAAACATCTACTTAAAATATCAAAGGAATGCAAACGCTAGTCTTTTTGTAGAACTACCCAAGTACTAGGTTTTTCATATCAGAAACCTCCTTCAATAATGAACAAAGTATGTTATAAAAATAAAACTATAAAAAGATCAGATTTTGAAGGATTTTGTCAGTGGTAACAGATTTTAACTTTAACATTGCCTAAATCAAGCTGCAACTGATTATGGTAAAGTACAATTAAGCATGTAGATTTTGAATACAATATCCAGGGCATTTGTTACAAACTGTTTTTTGATAGTCGTTGTAATAGAACATGCACAGAACTTGGGAGAAACAAAAAAAATGCTACCAAGTTAGAACATAACTAATGATTAAATGACTCATTTCTGGACTATTTTTATTATTATTTGCCTTATTGAGGTTTTGAACATAACTGTAGATAAACACGTAAGTTTCCCCAGAATAAAAAGATTGATATTTAGCAACTGTTTAATATATTTTAGGGTACATAAATTATTTGAAGGGAGCTGCATTATCTGTACCCATATAGGCATGCAAATGGAATGCAACTTAGTCTGCTATGCAGTTTAAAGAAAAAACACAATCAGAGATTTGCTTGTGGTTTGTTTTTGGGTGCAGTCCTTCAAAATGCCAATTTTGTCCCTTTTGCTGGATTTTGTCTGTTTTACAAAATATATGTTGAATATAATGATGAAAGAAATCGTTAAAAATAAATTATCTGGTTTGGATTGAAATATTTAGAATAAAATGTCTGATTTGGATTTATGAATTAAATGAAAAATGTTAGAAATATTTCAAAACAATAGCTACATATATTTATATTAGCATATTGCATTTCACTCGCATAGTGTATATCAGTACAAATACCAACTGTACATAGAAGTGCACTGTCTGTAGTAATAAATTATCAACTATCTGTCTTTTGTGCAAAAATATGGGAATATATCTAAAGAAATAAACAAAAAGTTTATATATCTCAATACATCTCACTTCAATTCAATTATATTTTGTTGATATTGAATTGAATGTCAGGTGAAATAATTACATTTACTGACAACTGTAAGTAATCCTAAATAAAAGTATTTGCCAAATGTTTAAAGTGAGGTGGTATCATGTTATCACAGTGTTGTGAACAGATATTACATAGAGCGTTTCAAACAATCTCTTTGACCAATATCTTTGACTAATACCACACAAATATTTTACACAACTACAAACATGTGTGCGTGAAAATTTAAATGAAATGAATATGGGGGAATTAATGGGAATTACAATTAAATTACACCAGAAGTCTGACAAATGTTGCTGTTTCATCAACATTATTTTTGCAAGAATAATGTATTATATTATTTAGGACCTGGCATGCAAAACAGGAAATTGTAGTATTCTATTTCCCTGAGTTACAAGGAATAACATTATATAGCCTATTTGTTCTTTACTACAGTACATCAATCAAAGTCAGAAATGGATCTTCATGTTTAAGTCATGTACATTGCCAAAGCCTGGCAGAAAAAAAACTGTTTTTCTCCATCGCAGTTATTTGAAGGTTCTGACAATGCTTTAAATTGTCCTTGTCACCTTCAATTCAGACCTCTTATTAAACATTCCATATCATATACCTCTGGTCTTTGCATAGTAATGAAATTACTGTATAAATACTGTATGATTTAACATACCACTTCCTAAAGAAAACTATTCCTGTCGTTTGGCTTGATAAAGACAAGAGGTTTCTGCAGCACAAAAGTCAATAAAATGGCGTTCTCTGGTCTGCTAAACAGATTCATAACAATACCCAGGTTGCTCATAAAACCGGCAGCATCATTTATCTAAAACAAAAACTCTGTTTTAATAATGTGCAAGAAATTATGGCATTGTCTTAAGAAATGAGTACAAAGTGAATATTTGTCAGTTTATCATTTAAAGATTGGCTTTAGGAAAGAGTGTGCACATTAAAATGTGGAATAGACAAAACATATCTTGCTATGTCTTCTAATAAGGATTTAAAATAATATTTTCCAAAGATGATCTTCCCTCTCTTGCCACATATCTTTACTCTGCTTCTCAGCATATGAAAGAATATGAGTGGCCCAGGGTGGCCCAGGGTGGCCCAGGGTCTAAGCTTCTCCCTCTGGGGCTTATGTTGCTGCAGCATGGGCTCAAATCTGACCCAGTGTTCTTCCAGCAAAAACAAATTCCTCTATTCTTCCAAACTACAGTCTATCACTGAAAACTAAAGTAATAATTTAACGAAAGTTAAACAATAGCAGTTGTTATAGAATGGACATTGTGAACACAGACTAGCCAGAAATTCGAATAAATTAGGCAGCTAATAATATTATTTTCCATTTAAGTGGAGGCAAATCAGGAATGAGCATCTCTACCTTCTTCGTCCAATCACAAAATACAGTTGGATTTATGGGGAAGATACTGTACAAGCAAGGCGTGAGTTGATATGAATCAAACCACAAATAGTTTTCCCACAAGACAATTCTATTTCTCTCTTGCCTATAGGTCCAAAACACCAATGCAAAATTTTCCAGTTAAGCTAATGCCACGCCCGTCTGTTACTATGCTACCTGCAGCCACAACTCTCTACCACCATGTCCTCATATTGCTTGTAGACCACATTGTTGCCAGAATCGATGTACAAGATGCTAATTGGACTGAGTTTAGAGGGGACACAGCAGCTGGGTGGGCTGGAGTCAGGGTCCATAGAGTTCATAAGAGTCTGAATGATGGCGTGATTCGTAGGCTCTAGGTGTGAGCGCAGTGGGAAGTCGCAAACACCCTCACAGTGGTGTGCCTCATAATCCAGAGGTGCAATGATCCAGTCATCCCAGCCTAACTCCTTGAAATTAATGTGGAGCGGCCTGCGGCTGCAGCGAGTCTTTCTGCGGCCGCTGCCTCCGACTCCCCTTCCGCCGCCCCTTCCCCCACCACCACCAATGCCCCTGCCTCCTCCCCCACCAGCTCCGCTTGACGATCGACTGGTCAGGGCAGTTCGGCGTTGCCGTTGCCTGGGAATGTAACGAACCACATTACCGGAAAGATCCAGAGGACCCAAAAAATGTGTGTCTCTTCGCACTGCTTTCATCTGCTCCCTGATCTCCTGGAAAAGATTCTCGTTCCTGCGAGTGCGAGAAAAAGTCACCAGCAAAGCTCTCTCCTGGGGATGCCGATATTTGCGTCCCAGGCCTACTGTGAGAGGGTTGGCTGCCTTTTTGGTGAACTCTGAAATTACTAGCAGGTCAAAGCAGGCCACTAGGAGGTTATCATCTGAGGTGGTCCTGTGGCTCCTTCGCCGAGCCTTCATGCTTGCCCGCACATCAAAGACATCCCATTTGGGAGGTTCACTATCAAAAACATCAATTGTCCTGGAGTCCAACAGCTGTCTCCCAGAGTTCCCCTCCGAGGAACATTTGTATAGAAGAAGGCGATAAACGTTCCCGCCCAACATCAGAACAGGAAGGAGTTCCGGCGTTGGCTTTCTCAGGATCCGCAGCTCTGCATCTACAAGCTCATCTGTTCTTGACAGGCTTGAGAGGTCAAATAAATACCGCTGGCCAGTTCCCCATGAGGAGTGATCTAGAGGGAAATCAGAAACAGGTTATCCTGTGGAATCTTAAACCAGCTCTTACTGTAGCATAGTTATTACATAGCTACATGTATGAAGACTTATCTGTGTCCTCAGTGGGTATAACCAGTAGAGGCCTACACATTAAGGCATTAGGGACTTTCCCTAACCGTGTACAATGTGTAAAATCTGAAAACAGCTATCCATACCAAAGGGGTATCCAAAGGTTAGATTCTTAGCTAACACTGTTATATTCCCTTTTTTGCTGTGTTAACTTCCTAATCCATATTTATTCTAATGACAATATCCTCTACTTAACTGGTACCTCATTAAATACTGCACTGTTCACCCTACAACATAGCTTAAGTAACATCAACATGCAAAAACTCTAAACTAAATAGATTTGCGTCAATCAGAGCCTAACCCAACCTGCCTGCCCTCCAAATATCATCAGCCAGAATAGAACTGATATAGAATATATTGACACCTACAAATATCTTGGAATACTGTATATACTATAGTGTATATACAATACTGACAGCTCAAACTCTTTCAAAACCCATTTCACACACCTGCAGTCTAAAGTTTAATCCAGAACTGGTTTCTTTTTCTGCTAAATGTATAAGTATACTGGAATTCCTTGTGAAAACTACCATCCTGCCCATTCTAGACTATGACAATGTTCTCTAGACTTGACACATCAGGACTGCAGACAAGCCATGATATCACCCGCACTCTCTGCTTACACAACCATGCGCTTGTAATCCAGGCAGAATGTGGTTTTCCCTGCTGGAAAATGCAGGGACGTCCCTGGAAAAAACAACATCTGCATGGCAGCATATGTTGCTCCAAAATGTGTATATCTTTCTGTTTTAATTGTGCCCTCACAGAATAAATACTATTTCTGTTTGTCTTTTTTCAGTTTCCACACTTTCCCAACCTTTTCGGAATTGGGGTTGTAATAGTCAAACATTTTTATTTTGGAACACTGTATTTCATATATCGCAGTTTTGCTGTTAACTTTATTTATTTTACCAGTGTTATCCTTGTTCTCTCTTTTTGCCAGATATACACCATGCATATATTTCTGCTGCTATCTATTTCTCTAGTTTTTTTCAAATGTTTTTCATCTTCCTAATAGTAATTGCATCACTAGGTATGGCTGGCATTCACTGCAAAGGTCACACCTGTTGTATAAAGTGCATGTGATGTAATACAATTATTGTGATTCTGGTTAATTGAGAAATAACTTAAAACAAAATCTATTTTGAATCACAGCTACTGAAACAGCTGCTGTGTCTACTATGATTACTGAAAAGTAGGCTTTGTCTATCATTTTGTTAGCTTCTGGTCCCATTTTAATTAAACATCTACAGTCATATGCAAAGGTTTATGCACCCCTGACAATTTCCATGATTTTCATTTATAAATAATTGGGTGATTTTATCAGCAATTTAGTGAAATTAGGTTTGTTTGATGAACAGAAAATGTGCAATATGCATCAAATCAAATTTAGACAGGTACTTACATTTGGGCACCCTTGGCATTTTGTTGATTTGAATACCTGTAACTACCTAGCACTGATTAATTGGAACACACAATTGGTTTGGTAAGCTCATTAAGCCTTGAACTTCATAGACAGGTGCATCCAATCATGAGAAAAGGTATCCAATAATAATATGGCCAATTGAAAGTTGTTTTTCTCTTTGGCTGTCCTCTGAAGAGTGGCAACTCTCAAAACAACTCTCAAATGACTTGAAAACACAGATTGTTCAACATTATGGTTTAGGGAAAGGCTACAAAAAGCTATCGTAGAGATTTAAGATGTTAGTGTGCACTGTGAGGAACATAGTGAGGAAATGGAAGACCACAGGCACAGGTCTTGTTAAGGCCAGAAGTGGCAGGCCAAGTATATTATCAGAGAGGCAAAGGTGAAGAATGGTGAGAAAAAACAGGCCATGGAGCACCTTCAAAGACATACAACATCATCTTGCTGCAGATGGTGTCACTGTGAGTCTTTCAACAATTCAGAGCACTTTGCACAAGGAGAAGCTGTACGGGAGAGTGATGCGGAAGAAGCCTTTTCTGCACACACGCCACAAACAGAGTCGCTTGAGGTATACCAACACACATTTGGACAAGCCAGCTTCATTTTGGAAGAAGGTGTTGTGGACTGATTAAACAAAGATGGAGTTATTTGGTTAAACAAGGGGCATTATGCATAGCGGCAAAAGAACACAGTGTTCCAAGAAAAACACTCTCTACCCACAAAATTTGCCCAACAACCATCAAAGCTAACTGTACTGGAGATGTTTGGTCCAAAATACCTTCATCCAGAATCCAGAAACTCATTACAGGCTATTGAGGCTGTTATTTCTGCTAAAGGAGGCTCATATTGCACATTTTCTGTTAATAATAATTAACCTCTTCACTACTGAAATATTACTGTGTCCTTCAGTTATTTGATAGATCAAAATGAAATTGCTGATCCAAACCACCCAACTATTTATAAATGAAAATCCTGGAAATTGTCAGGGGTGCCTAAACTTCTGCATACGACTGTATCTAACTAAATACTTGGAATGTATGAAGTTATTTCAGAATGATAGTTAACAGGCTGAGGCTAACTATCTTTACTCATTATAATATCCCTAGTTAGATAATGTTTTCAGTTAGTTGACAACTCTAACCACCCCACCCAGGCTCTTGGCTGTTCAGTCAATTAGATGTCAGCAAAGGGAATACCAGGTTGGCCTGAGTATATTCAAGTAACAGAGCTGACAGGCAGAAGCAGGAAAAAGGGGAAGCACTTTGTTAACCTGTAGGCAGGACCCAAGCCCATGGCAGCATGTGCTAATTACACTGCTGGAGAGAGGGGTCGGGGAGATCTTAGAGAAACTGAAATGATCTAAGCATTTCGGAGGATTGTTGTTTGAGCTTATTTGAACCACAAAGTGACAGGGATTGTATGTAGGTTTAAAATCATGAATCAAAACATTTGAAACGATGACATGATCAAGACGATCTGCTGAAGTTCAGACCAAGCGTCAGAATGGGGAAGAAAGGTGATTTAAGTGACTTTGAACGTGGCTTAGGTGTTGCTGCCAGACAGGCTGGTTTGGGTTTTTCAGAAAGTGCTGATCTACTGGGATTTTCCCACAAAACCATGTTTAGGGTTTACAGAGAATGGTCAGAAAAAGAGAAAATATCCTGTGAGAGGCAGTTCTCTAAGCAAAAATGCCTTGTTGATGGCAGAGGTCAGAGGAGAATGGCCAAGCTGGTTTGAGCTCATAGAAACGCAACAGTAACTCAAATAACCACTCTTTACAACAAAGGTATGTAGAATAATAATAAATATTATTATTATTTGTATTTATATGGTACTTTTTCAATGTCTCATAATGCTTTACACAGTAATGGGGGGAAGCCCAACTAATTCACCAAGAGCATTTAGAAGAGCACCTCTGAACGCACAACCGAACCTTGAAGCAGATGGGCTACAGCAGCAGAAGACCACATCGGGTGCAACTCTTGTCAGCTAATAACCAGAAACTGAGGCTAAAATTTGCATGGGCCTAAAACAATTGGACAATAAAAGATTGGAAAAATGTTGCCTGGTCTGATGAGTCTCGATTTCTGCTGCTACATTCAGATGGAAGGATTTTGGTGTTATCAACATGAAAGCATGAATCCATCCTGGCTTTTATCAACGGTTCAGGCTGATGGTGGTGGTGTAATGGTGTGGGAGATATTTTCTTAGCACACTTTGAGCCCTTTAGTACCAATTGAGCATTGTTTAAATGCCACAGCTTACCTGAGTATTGTTGCTAACCATGTCCATCCCTTTATGACCAGAGTGTACCCATCTTCTAATGGATACATCTAGCAGGATAATGCTCTATGTCACAAAGCTCACATCATCTCAAACCAGTTTCTTGAACATGACAATGAGTTTATTGTACTCAAATCACTTCCACAGACACCAGATCTCAATCCAATCGAACCCCTTTGGGATGTGGTGGAACGGGAGATTTGCATCATGGATGTCCAACCGACAAATATGCAGCAACTGTGTAATATAATATGTCAATATGGAGCAAAGACTCTGATAAATGTTTCCAGCACCTTGTTGAATCTATGACAGGAAGAATTAAGGCAGTTCTGAAGGCAAAAGTGGGTCCAACCCGGTACCATCAAGGCGTACCTAATTAAGTGGCCGGTGAGTGTATAAAGATGATAAGAAAATAAATGTAAAAGACTGAATAATCTTAATAAATTTGATATGCATCTGATAAGTTAGTCAAGTCCTGCCTGGAGAATTCAGATGGGCATTTGACAGCTATTCACTGTATCAGCCATACCACAGTTGCAACCATGACGGAGATGTGGGATGTGGCTGGGGGGAGAGTTTGCTAAGAGGGAACAGACTGTTGCCTAACTTTACAAAGTTTTGATGTTGACATCCAGCCCAAGCAAGAGGTCCTGGGATACAGTGCAACCTGAGGACAAAACCGCAGTTCCATGGTTAAAACATGAAGGGACTTTCTTCTCCAATACAGATGGGTAGCATAAAAATCCATGGCCAGATTGTGGTGTCGTGTCATTGATGCATTATGGAAGAGACCTCAAAATGTGATTTAATTGTGTACAGTGGAGCCCCTGCTAGAAAATAACACACAAGCCTTTGGTGAATGCAGAGAATCTCTAGCCTTTGTCCTCCCTCTGAGAAAACCAGCCCGACAGGCTTAAGAAGAATACCCTTAATTAATAGGTAAAAAGAGCCATTTGCTAGGAAGCACTATCCTAGCATATCTGCTTGCTTGACAAAATAATCATATAACCCAGACTATGCTGTTATCAGAGTGAATAAAAGTTCTAGATGAATTATTTTTATCTACTTTGTGTTTAGATATCGACTTTGTGAGTGTTGGTTCCATGGTTTAACATGTATTACCTCCATGTTTACCTCCGTATTGTAATTGTTCATTAAAACATAACAAGTCCTCAATATGATGATGCAGCTTAAATTATATGGGAAGTGTTTTTTCGAGATAAATTTTAGCAACATTTCTTTCAAATTCAGCTATATTCCTTAAGAAAAACATTGTATTCTTTCTAATCATTATATCTACACGTGTTTAAGATGTTGTGTATCTCTGGAAATTCTCGATTTGAATGTACTTAAGCATTATATTTTTTCAAAGCATAGCCTGCTTATGGAGTGGCAGAATAACTTGACGGCTCATTTTAAGCTAACAGAGAAAAGTACATTTTCACGTACAATAAGGAATAACATTATCATATATACACATACTGTATACAGAAGTACAATATAAAGTACAACATTTGTGTAACGAGGTGGTTCGTGCAGGAGTAATGGAGACAGAATGTGAAAAAGAACTGAAAGTAAGCAGCCTTTCATTTTCTACACTGTAGAAAACAAAAACGACTGCGATGAGTCAAAACATAATATAATATATTATGAAGAACACTGAACTACACGACAAACACACAGTAACATTCTAACAATGACCCACAATGGGTGAGTATTTGAACTGGGGTGAGTTTTTGAAAACGCTGCTATATATATGTGGAGATAATTGATGCAATAATCCAGGGGACAACCAAACACATACACAGAGTTGATGGAACAAGAGCACCACCCCTTCACGTCCAGGAGAGGGCAACCATGACAATTTGGCTATAGATAACATTTTAAATAGAAATTTGCTAAAACTGGGCTAGTAGACAAAAAAAGTGGAAGCTGATAAATAGTTCTTCTTTGTCACAACTTCAAAGCAAATCAAGTAAGTGCTTGTTCAGGATCTTGTAGAGTCATCTGGCACAGTTCCACTTTCTTGGAAAAAACATTATTTTTCAGAACAACAATGTCTCTAAATAATCTGCAAAGACATTTAGGTCAGAACGACATGCAAGGCATGCATGAACGATTTCAGTTTTGCACATCTGCATCATTGACGAAACCCCAGCTGGGAATTTGCTGGGAAAATTTTCAGTTCCCCTTTCTGTAATACAAATATTGTTTGATAATTATCTAGCTTTACTATAATTAAATTGTAAATACAGAGCATTGCCTCGCAGCACAACTTTATCACGCTGACCAGTTTTGAATCCTGGTCACAGCATTTCTGACTTTTCACAGGGAGTCTGCAAGCGGCAGCAGAAATTGATGCAACGCTATATCCGGGAGATGAGTAAATATGCAGTCACAATTTCCTTGGCATGTATTTCTTGTGTGAATCCATTTGTGCCCATCAGGCGACTGAATTACCATGGATGTAAAGTTGGCAAATGTGTACCGTAATTTCTACCACATACACTACCAGTCAATAGTTTTAGAACACACAGGGATTTTCAAGTTTTTGATAGAAATTCACCAAGGTGGCATTAAAATCAAAATGTTCACTCACTGGCCACTTCAGCACTGTAGGTACCGTACACCTTGATAGTACCGCGTTGGACCCCCTTTTGCCTTTAGAACTGCCTTAATTCTTAAAACAAGGTGCTGGAAACTCAAAAGATTTTTGTCCATATTGATATTATTGCATCACGCAGTTGCTGCAGATTTGTCAGCTGAACATCCTGATGCAAATCTTCCATTCCACCACATCACAAAGGTGCTCGACTAAATTGAGTTCTGGTGACTGTGGAAGTGATTTGAGTACAGTGAACTCATTGTCATGTTCGAGAAACCAGTTCGAGAGGATGTGAGCTTTGTGAAGTGGCATTTTATCCTCCTGAAAGTAGCCATTAGAAGATGGGTACACTGTGGTCATAAAGGGATGGACATGGTCAGCAAAAATACTCCGATAGGCTGTGGCATTTAAATGATACTCAATTGGTACTACAGGCACAAAGTGTGCCAAGAAAATATCACCCACACTATTACACCCCCACCACCAGCCTCAACCCTCAAAGTCAGGATGGATCCATGCCCTCATGTGGTTTGCGCCAAATTCTGACACTACCATCTGAATGTTCTCAGCAGAAATCAAGACTCATCCGACCAGGCAACATTTTTCCAATTGCGTGATCCCGTTTTATCTTAGTTTCCTATTCTTAGCTGACAGGAGTGGCACCTGGTGTG
Organism: Umbra pygmaea; assembly: GCA_016801145.1. Taxonomy (NCBI): domain Eukaryota; kingdom Metazoa; phylum Chordata; class Actinopteri; order Esociformes; family Umbridae; genus Umbra; species Umbra pygmaea. Next base: position 9,183 of record JACXGM010001828.1, on the reverse strand, counting down.
GTCGTCTGCTCCTGTAGTCCATCTGCTTACATTTTTTATGTGTTGTGCATTTATAGATGCTCTTCTGCATAACTTGGTTCTAACAAGTGGTTATTTGAGTTACTGTTGCCTTTCTCGAATCAGCCTGGCCATTGTCCTCTGACCTCAGCCATCAACAAGGCATTTTCGCCTACAGAACTGTTGCTCACATATTTTCTCTTATTCTGACCATTCTATGTAAACCCTAGAAATGGGTGTGCGGGAAAATCCGAGTGGTAAACTGAAATAATATATTATAAACTGATTTATAATGAATTATTTACATACAACAGCAAAGCCAAATTTTCAGCAGCCAATAATTCAGTGTCCTAATGATGAAACCTTTAGCTCATCCATAATAAGGATGTTGACTATAATCTCTTAACAGTTTAATGCCTTGGTGAATGAATGTATCAATTTCTATCAAAACACGTAAATTCCTGGATGTTCTAAAACTTCTGACCTGTAGTATACACTCACCTAAAGGATTATTAGAAACACCCGTTCAATTTCTCTTTAATGCAATGATCTACTCAACCAATCACATGGCAGTTGCTTCAATGCATTTAGGGGTGTGGTCCTAGTCAAGAAAATCTCCTTAATCCAAACTGAATGTCAGAATGGGAAAGAAAGGTGATTTAAGCAATTTTGAGCATGGCGTGGTTGTTGGTGTCAGACGGGCCGGTCTGAGTATTTCACAATCTGCTCAGTTACTGGGAGTTTCACGCACAACCATTTCTAGGGTTTACAAAGAATGATTTGAAAAGGGAAAAACATCCAGTATGCGGCAGTCCTGTAAGCAAAAATGCCTTGTTGATGCTAAAGGACAGAGGAGAACGGGCCGACTGCTTCAAGCTGATAGAAGGGCATTCAGATGGTAGAGTCAGAATTTGGCGTAAACAGAATGAGAACATGGATCCATCATGCCTTGTTACCACTGTGCAGGCTGGTGGTGGTGGTGTAATGGTGTGGGGGATGTTTTCTTGGCACACTTTAGGCCCCTTAGTGCCAATTGGGCATCGTTTAAATGCCACGGCCTACTGAGCATTGTTTCGGACCATGTCCATCCCTTTATGGCCACCATGTACCATCCTCTGACGGCTACTTCCAGCAGGATAATGCACCATGTCACAAAGCTCGAGTCATTTCAAATTGGTTTCTTGAACATGACAATGAGGTCACTGTATTAAAATGGCCCCCACAGTCACCAGATAGAGCATCTTTGGGAAGTGGTGGAACGGGAGCTTTGTGCCCTGGATGTGCATCCCGCAAATCTCCATCAACTGCAAGATGCTATCATATCAATATGGGCCAAAATTTCTAAAGAATGCTTTCAGCACCTTGTTGAATCAATGCCACGTAGAATTAAGGCCATTCTGAAGGCGAAAGAGGGTCAAACAGAGTATTAGTATGGTGTTCCTAATAATCCTTTAGGTGAGTGTATGTACTGACTTAAGGCGTCTAAGTTGAATGAGCAGTGTGATAATAATCAGATGGCTAGGCGACCCTTGCTTGGAGGAAGCATGTGCTTGGGTTTCGACCATCCAGCTTTGAGAGGGTTGGCCAACAAAAGAAGGCTTAAACGGGAATTTGGAAATGAGACATTGGGCAGGAACTTATATCGGATTGGCATTTATCTGTTTTCTAGTCATATTATTATAATGTATACTTTCTTTAATGAGGTGAGGCAAGTCAATTAACAACAATGTATGCTGCCACCAAAAATGCATCCTGTATTAGCCTACCAGCAGGTCAGCTTCCCAGATCCACACTTTGTTCACTATTACTATTACTTTATACAAATTTTAAGATTAAGTGTACTGTAGTATAATACACCTGGGGCAAATGTTTTCTCTGGTTATATCAAATTAAATTATATTAAATATATATTACTTTCATCTAGTAATGACAAAATGATTACTTATGGGCCCTTGTCCAAAACATGTCTCATTTAGATAAATAATGTTATACAACTAAACAAAAACTAAAGGTGTTAACACAAGACACAGGACACAGTGTCTCTCAATTACATGGAATAAATATACGCAATTAAATGAATAACAGGAACCTTTACAGGGGGTACCTGTACCAGGTTGGTGTCAGTTGGTGTAACTCCTTTTACTGAGAATTCAGATGTAAATTTGTAGACTGACCATGTCACCTGCCCAGTGGTGCTGACCTAAAGGGTTATGTTAATAGTCAATGCCACTCAGAAATCATAACATATAAAATGTGTGAAATGTAAAATGTGTGAAATGGCATGCCGTTTATTATGATTTAACGATAAAATAATTTAAAATTGGAATATTTTATTTACACAAAAATGTTTTTCTACACTATGAGGAAGGCCACTAACATGTTTTGCTGTAAAATGAGCCCCAAACATCGCAAATGATTCCCAAAGAAATTGAACAAACTCCTGATGATCGGACAAAGGGAAAATAATTTGCGAGCTAGAAAGAGGTCAAACCAGATTAAACAATTCCAAACGTTAGTAACTCTAGTGACACTCAGCAGTAGAGTCAGAATATTATCCTATATTTTGGAGTGGAGCTAAAGTAAACTTACATTTGAGGCAGGACAGTACTTCCTGAGCACATGAGCATAGTATTTAATTATCTGAGATAATGTGATACCTTCTCATATGTTAGACTGTGATAATTGTTCTGCCTGGTTTAAAAAGACATGGTCTCCCCTAAGCAGGACTTTTCTGAGGACATAAAAATTAAGATGATTGCTTTTAATAAAACACGAGAAGGTTAAAAAACTCTCCCAATGCTTCTTCCAAAGGAGGAGTTAACAAGTACGAAGTAACAGAGTCCCTATATTTTTGCACATGCCATATTCACTTTGTTTAATATTCTGAAACTATGGAAAATGCAAGTAAATAGTAATCCTGTATAAACATGTGCAGAAAGATCATGTTTACTTTGGTCCATATAAAAGTCCTGTCAACTTCTATTGACAGACCAATTCATTGTAACATCATTTACAGTGGTGCCTAACTGTTGCAAACACCTCTAAGTAGTGGCTAAAACAGCCATATCCAAATATGAATGCACCATTTCGGAATTGTGTAAAGACACTTTAGTAAATTAAATGGTTTATTATAAGCCAAAAACAGTTAGATATTAATTTAGGAGCCTAAACTCAGGAAGTGTACCATGCATTTTAAGAGAATCAATTACATGGTTAATGTAACAATGATAAAAATGTACAGAAGGTCAACAGAAAACACTTTAATGAAAAGTAAGGATTGCACTCATTTTGCACTCAAAGACATCTGGGCACAACTGTCTAGGCCATAATAAGCTAGAAAGGAAAGTTGGTTTGTGTGATATGGTTCACTCAACTCTAAGTCTGCATACAGTCATATGTTTGTTGGGAAAATTGTCTGTATAACCTCACCCATCAAGTAAGACATTGGGAAGAATGTGTGTTCAGGACAATTTGTTCAGTCTTTGGAGAGGTATTCTGGAAAGGTTTATTGGAAAATTATTTTTGATCAAATACATACAGTGAGTTAGTACACAAAGTGGTGATTTGGTTTTTAATTCCAACGAGTGTTTTATATACATACATTGACAAACTAACCAAATACAGTTACTGGTTTAATTTTGTTGTGTTCATATTGTCCTTCAAATCATTTGATTTGTTTTTCTTTCCTCCTTTTTGGTGCTTTTCTACAAATCTTAAAATATGATGGACTAGTGCATTAATTACATTAAAAACAATTATTGGTATGTTGTATTTTGTATAATCTCTACAATATCGAGTGAGACAATGTTAATGTATGAAAATGTGATTTGTGTTAATTCCTGATATATGCTAGTTGAAGACACAAGCCACACAACACCTTCCAATCAGCAGGTTTTGCATGGGTTGTGTTGTAGGCTTCATTTCCCTCCCTCTTTTTTTAAGCTAACCTGTTTACTTGGTTTTTCATATGGATTCGTCATTCACACACTTCATTAAATAATGACCTCTTGCTCAAATGTGTATATGGTTGCCGAGGAACAAGGGATGCCTCAACTAACCTCTTGGCTTAACCCCTTCAAAAGGAAAGTTATGAGTGGGAGACGAAAACTTAATTCTTATCACAGGTCTTTCTTTACAAACACAATATTCATAATTATTGTCATTATTGTTGTGTTATATTTTATAGGTTAATTGAGCAAATTAATACAATAGCCTACAGTATATGTTGTCATCAATAACATAATATCTCAATGCAAAACTAAACAATTGGAAACTACACAATTGTGATGAATTTGTTTTTGGATATAATTCTTTTAAAATTCTGTGACGAACTTTGAACACGAGTTTTAAATTACAAGTATGTTTTTATCAGCAACACCTGGACTAGGGGAAAGCAGGCCTTGTTGAAGTGTTTAGCTCAAGGTGCCAGTGAGGTTTATACATCACAGATGTTGGAAATCCGAGACATTTGACTTCATATTTCGTTGGAAGTATTTAGTGTATTTAGAAAACTCCCATATAAATGTGAATCAAAAGTACCTCCATAAATAATGTTTCAGTTGTAGCCTAAATTAATTAAAAATATTGAATAAATCATTACAGTCAACAAAGATCAAATATAGGTTGAGTTCGTCTTAAAAAAAAATTATTGCAAAACTAGAGCATTGTCAAGCAACTTGTTGTTAGTGTTAATCAGTTTATGTAGCAATTCGTGTTTTGTAAGCTAACGTGCTTTTTATTAATAATGAACATTTACATTTTCTTCATGGCAATTATTTTCGTTTGTCATAATTTTTGTTAATATTTAAAATCACTTGTTGTATGTTGCTTTCACTGTATCGTATAATTAACCTCATAATATCCTTTCCAAAAACAGACTGTTTTCTATGCTGATCTATGCTTCACATGTCTACATCAATGCATTAGATATCTGGATAAGTGATCGATTGGCTTACCTCTGAATTAAAATATTAAATGCAGTCGAGACTTTAACTTGAATTGTCTTCAATGAAACAATTGACAACGGAAATGGTAACAATCTAACGTGAACAATTATTAATACGCCTAATAACATCAACCCTTTCCATTTACCCACCTTTCCCTTGATCCACGAAACTGGTCACCGTGTTGGCGTGTCTTGGGGTGTAAGGAGCACTTTTGTTAAACCCTCTGCTATTTGTCTCAGATAGTGTCCTGTATAAAGATACCATATAGTCGTGGGGAACGATAGTATCATTTATCGAAGGGTCTTTTCCGTATGCAATTGTCGGCTCTCTCAGAGCTTGCTCATCCAGATGTGAAACAAGCCCGTTATCATCCACGGCAGAGGGGTACTTCAATGATCCAAGTACCGCTGCCTCTAGAATATTCCCCAAGCACAGGGAAATCCATAGCAAAGGAGCAGCAGCCCTAATAGGATCCATTTTCAGTGGTCTATAGCTGTAAATGAGAAAGTTGGACGGGTTTGATGACTTTGGAAACTCCCCTTTGCTCTTTAGATTGTGTTAATATCATAGATTTGGCTGACTGGCTGGATAGTCTGGATTGCTCTGGGTTCAACCAGCGCCCCTAGCGAGATGCAACAAATGTCGGCTTATTGGGTCTCATCCCAGACAAAGTTTTTAGCTATTTGTTGACACATCAAATCGTGTTTCGAGATGAATTTGTACAGTATTTATAAATTGTTTAAAAATGTTCAATAAATAGTTCACACAGCTTTGTTTAAGTTGTGTGATTGTTTTTATTTGCTTGTGAAGTTTAAGTCTAGCCGAGTTTGGGTCTAGCCTAATGAAATAGCCATCTGTTTTTTAAAGTAATTATTGCGAATGCATGCTGTTTATAACAAACGCATGAATGTGTTAAGGCTTTAATAAAGAACTATATACAGTCAAGTACAAAATCATTAGTATCCTTGATAAAGATGAGCATGTCACTCATATACATTTTTTTGTGCCTTAATGACGTTTAACAAACTCCAGACAGTGACAGGTGACATGAAAGAGCTATTTGCACATACAACAGTGGTATGTTTGGCATTGAACACTGGAATCATATGCATACACTAAATGTCCCTAATGTAAAACTGTGCGGATTTGTGAGGTTGTGAGGCATTTTTTTCTTCAACTGGTCCTAGGCACGTGCTCAAGTGCAAACTATAATTAACATGACCATTTAGCAAAAAAAATCAGTTTACAGCTGGAACTTGTCTGCAAGTGGCTCTTCCAGAGAGACAACGACAACTCCAAGCCCATGTCAAAATCCTAAATTATGCTTTTAATTGAACATTAACATTTTGCATGACCATCTCTGCCTCAAATCAAGAAAACCTTGTGGCTTGAATTGGACAGCCTATGTCCTTTGCCCTGAAATCTGGGGTTTAAATGATGTTTGAATATAAACTGTGTGCTATGATACACATAACAAAAAATAAAAGAATACCACATTAGGTACACCCACAAAGAAGTGGTTCTTCAATTAAATATTGATGCACATGGTAAAATACCTTTTTGATGTTTCAATACATCTAAAATGCATTATCAAAACACCATCAAACCCCAGAACTCACATGCCTGACTTGGGCAGCTATCTGTGCCCTTCCTATCTGTCCCCCTGCATGCCTGTCTCCATGGTATTTTATATTGTTCAAAATGTAAAAATAATCTATGAAGATTCCCAAATATGCACAAAATTGATTGAGTGAAATCATTGAGGATCTGGGACATAATTTCCTTGCACGTCTTTATCTTGGCACATTTTGGAGGACTGTGGGTTCAAGATGTTATGCTGTATCTAATATGTAATTATTAAAAAGCTAGTTGTACATTCAAATGTAATGATTCATAATTTGGATATCAAAGCTATTTCTTTTTCTGTTTTCAGTTTTGTAAAGCATATTTCGGTCCTTGAAAAGCACTATATAAGTACCATGTATAATTATTCTTATTATGAATATTTACAGTATGTCCATCTTTTAAGCATATTGGGAAATACAGTATCCCCATATGGAAAAAAATACATTTTGATACATTAACAGCAGTGGAGGCTTGTCAACAAAGGATCATCCTCCTGAGTAAATTTAATTAAAAAAAATAAATGATTAATGCAAAAAGTAGTCTGTTTTAGAACTTTATGTTAAAAAATCTTTTAAATCCTCTTCTTCTCTCTGGTAGAAACTAAACTAGCTATGGGATGGAAATTCACAATCTTCTAGCTATACTTCCCTCATTGAGAACTTGGTGGCTTGTGGGTCAACCTTCATTCAGAAATCTCGATGCATAGAGGAGGATGTTCTCTGACCATGTTTTTCATCCAATCAAAGGACCAGATAATACATTTAGCTTTACGTGATATGGAACTGCAGTGTGGAGTTGGTAACGTTAGGTACAGGCAAATATTTGGTTAGAAAAATAGTTGAAAAGCCCCCAAAATATGTAACATATAAAAAATAATAATAAAAAGAGTTTATGTTAGGCTGTTTCATGCGGCACACTTGCACCCTGCACAAGCGGAGATCATAGATCTAGTGCAAAGGTAATCTCTTAAACACAGAAGTTAATCTCACGTAACTTGGTCAGTTGCGTTATTTAACTTCTGTGTCCATATGCTGTAGGACAGGCCTATTCAAATCTGGCTCTCAAAGCCAGTTCCACTCCATTCTTTCATTGTATCCCTCTAATCTGGGACTCATTTAGTTCAGCTACACCAGGTGTGTGCAATTAATGATAAGGTAAAACAGAAAACCAGCAGGCCCTGGCCCTCGTAGGGAAGAATTTGAATAGCCCTGCTGTAGGAATTGGTATATTCGCTCTGAAACAACGGAAAAGGAAATTAAAAATCTAGGCCCAACTACTTTCGACACTTCCTATTGTTTTTGTTCTTATTGGAAACTGCTTGTGGAACCTTAAAAAAGTTTAACATGGAAGTTTGTGACAATGTTTTTTACAGAGCTCTTTCTAATCTTAGTAATGTCCATGGTATACATTCATTTAAGCCAGTTCAACAGTTGTGCTTAAAGATGTTAATTAGCAATTAGATGTATTAGCATGCTTGCCAACTGGTTTTGGAAAAAGTTTGATTGATCCACAAACGCGACATACTTCGAGTGCTTATGATTGAGTTGTTTTACCTGGAGAATGGTGTGCCATGACGTTGAGATAAATAAATATATGATACAACAAAATTTCCGTTCTGTTGTTTTAGATTAATTGAAACGCACACACCAATGAAAACACCGCTCCATGATTAAACACCACTTTCGCCCAATCGTGATTTGACCAAATTATCAGTAACGCAAACAAAAAAACATTTGACATTGCATATCATTATTTCTCTTACTCCAGGCATTGCTGACAGAGTCTATACTAATACACACTCTGCCCACGAGAAAATCTTTTGTTGTTAACAGGAGTGGGCCGGTAGAATTCCTGCACGACGCTGATGCGTGAGAGCCAGGAGGAAGCAGGAGGCAGCAAAGATGATGGAGAAAAAAAGACAAGTACTTGAGGGCACTAGGTAGAATATTGAGACATTAGTCATTATTTATTTAACCTCACCTGTTAATATAAATTATGCTTGTGGTTTAGGTACCTGAGGTAATTAACCTCAATCCATGCAACAAACCAGGTACCTGCACTGCAGTGTAGATGGATCAAAACAATAGCTAGCAAAATAGTACTGTCTAGCTAGCTAACATTTTACAACTGGCTAATGTGTTGTGTGCACCAATTATCAATACTTAGGATATTACATTATGTTACTGTGATGAAAGTAAATAGTGTCATTCTTTTCTGCATGGAAAGATATGTGCAGTCTTTAACAGTACACAATATTGATGATGACATGTTAAGGTCTAATTAGCCTAATATTTGATATGGGATTATATTAATTGCTTCCATTGCTCTGAAAATAGTTGTATGTCGCGTTCCAAGATTAGAGACAGGCGCGAAGGTTCAATAATCCAAAATGACTTTATTCAATGACAAAAATATTACTGCCACGAGGGGCTTTCTAAATATAACCAACAGGAAACACAGGAACGCGTACAGGAAACATTGATCGACAAGAGACAAGGGGAGAACACATGGCTAAATACAAACACATACTAATTACTAACTTAATCCACCCGTGACTACCAATGACCCAATTAATAATCAAAAGCAACCTATGACAAAACTAGACACAAGAGGG
>JACXGM010001827.1:15241-51569 GCA_016801145.1 Umbra pygmaea | reverse complement strand
GTGATGGTCTGGGGTGCCATGTCAGCTGCTGGTGTTGGTCCACTGTGTTTTATCAAGGGCAGGGTCAATGCAGCTAGCTATCAGTAGATTTTGGAGCATTTCATGCTTCCATCTGCTGAAAAGCTTCATGGAGATGAAGATTTCATTTTTCAGCACGACCTGGCACCTGCTCACAGTGCCAAAACCACTGGTAAATGGTCTACAGACCATGGTATTACTGTGCTCAATTGGCCTGCCAACTCTCCTGACCTGAACCCCATAGAGAATCTGTGGGATATTGTGAAGAGGAAGATGAGAGACACACGACCCAACACTCTGGATGAGCTTAAGGCTGCTATCGAAGCATCCTGGGCCTCCATCACACCTCAGCAGTGCCACAGGCTGATTGCCTCCATGCCACGGCTGCATTGAAGCAGTCATTTCTGCAAAAGGATTCCTGACCAAGTATTGAGTGCATAACTGAACATAATTATTTGAAGGTTGACTTTTTCTTTTTTTTGTATTACAAACACTTCTTTTATTGGTCAGCTGAAATATGCTAATTCTTTGAGATTTCGGGTTTTCATGAGCTGTATGCCAAAATCATCAGTATTAAAACAATAAATGACCTGAAATATTTCAGTTGGTGTGCAATGAATCTAAAATATATGAAAGTTTAATTTTTATCATTACATTATGGAAAATAATGAACTTTATCACAATATGCTAATTTCTTGATGAAGAATTTCTTGACTAATGCAAATTAGTTAGTTCATTTTTTATCTTTGATCACAGAGTATCAAGAAGAGTGAAAGAGAAACAATTGGGACATGCATTTTAGGACATGCTTTTGTGTCTAACACAGCAATGCATAGTGTGCGGAAACATTATCCTATATCCATCCTTTTTGGGGATTTTTTTAATATATTTTAAATATCATGAATTACAGATTTCTGCATTTGTAAACTGATAAAGAGAAAGTAGTTCTGTTGTTATGGCTCAAAGTCTACAAATAGCAACATTAAATGCTTTATTATTATATCTAATTTTGTTAGCAGCCAGTGATAGACTTTTCGTTAAGCCGATAGTAGTTTAGCAACCAAACATGATCCTATGCCTGGCTAAGTAGGTTACAGTGTTACCTTAAAACGCAATAACAAAAAGGCAGTATCAGTATTTGAAACAGTTATATACTTGTAAGATCACGCAAAAAAACTGCACTATCAGTATAGGTATTAAAAATGTGTTGCTAGTTTCCTGTCTAAAACAGAGATATTCATAAATAGAGATGGCCAAACAATCACATTTATGTTGTCAAGTGGTTGCTTAGCCACCATGTTATTACCTAAAATGCATTGTCTGTCCACCAACATATGTGTAGTGATACCATTGGATGTGATTCTAGTGAGGTTTGCCATGTCCCCGTCAAACGCACAAACTGCCTTAAAGTAATGTATATCATTCTGAACGTACAGTGTGCTTTCGGGAAATGTAAATTATATACTTTGTCATTACGAAATAGATAGATGTGTTCTATACAAATATGGTTATATGTTTTTTTTTTCATTTTTTGGCATTCTTCTGACGCTTTGCTTACTAAAAAATATACTAACAAAACATTGTTTTTTGGGTTTGAGAATCAATAATAATACTGGCAAAAAGACTATTGCGATATATTGCAGTATACATTTTTTCTCCCATCTCTAGGAAGAAAATGTAGAGTCCTGTTATATTCTCCACTCAGTACAGCCAGGAAAAATAGCAAGGCTCTTCTCTAGGTTTCTTCCTTTGTTCATTGTGTTCTACAACAATTATCCTAGCTACTGCACTGTACATCAACTGTGCTCAATGGAGTTTTAGGTTGGGTATCTGACAGCCGTTGATATAAAAAAGGCTTTATAAATAAACTTGATTGATATAGGATGGCTCTTGATATGTTCTGAAAAAGTTATGAAATGCCCCAATACTACATGTTACGTAACTACACTATTTCAATCATAACCCATCCTGAGGATACAACCCTGTGGGAATCTTTATACATTCACCTTAGTGACCTCAGTAAAATGAACAAGGTAAGTAACACGTCTATCTGGGATCACAAATAGGCTACATTCTTGAGTCAGCCTGCAGCACAGTTTTCTACTCCTTCCTGAAATAGGTAGAGCCACTGATGTGCTGACCTAATCAGCTCACTGTCCGGCAGGGTAAAGGAGTCTGGGTTTACACCAGCAGAATATTAATACTGTAATCTGATTATTTTGCTTTTACTCTATTGTTTGTATTTGCACTCGTGAGGGAACTGTCAATTAAGTATTTTTCACTGAAAGAGTTCATACCTTCTGCATGCTGTCCAAATATGACACTTGAAATATGAAACTTTTCATTGCATTGATAAATCTTTTAAGATCCTTAAATCTCAGCTCAATATAATCCATTAACATAAAAAATTGTGATTGGACATATCTATGTCTATCTCTAACTATATCTATCTCTAACTATATCTATATCTAACTATATATATATCTAACTATCAGCCGCGGTCGGTGGATCTTAATTGGGGAGGACGGGCTCGCGTTACGCTCGGGACCGGAGTGAATGGAATGGTGGGCAACGCACACAACCCAGGGTGCAAAATGAAAAAACACTGGGTTTCGTGCGTTGCGCACATTCCATTCACTCCGGTCCCGAGCATAACACGAGCCCGTCCTCCCCAATTAAGATCCACCGACCGTGGCTGCTAACTATTTATCTCCTCCCAGACCAGAATCAGGGCATCAGTGAGCTCCCGGACATTCTGTGGCGCTACCTGGCGGCATCTGATACATAACGTCCCAGAGGTTATCAATTGGATTCAGGGCTATGGTATCAATGCTTTTGTCATCCAGGAACTGTCGAACACACTGGCTACATGAGCCTGAGCATTGTCCGACACCAGAAGGAACTTAGGGCCCACTGCAACAGTGTAAGGTCTGACGATGGATCTGCATATTTCATCCCGGTACCTAACAGCAGTCAGGGTTACGTTGGCTAGCACGTGGAGGTCTGTGCATCACTCCAAGTATATGCCCCCAGAACATCACTGGACCACCGCCCAACTGGTCATGCTGGATGATGTTGCATGCAGCATAGCGTTCACCACGGCATCTCCAGACTCTTTCACATCTGTCACGTGTTCAGTGTGAACCTGCTCTCATCTGTGAAGAGAACAGGGCGCCAATTGTGGACCTGCCAATTCTGAGGTTGTCTGGCGAATGCCAATCAAGCTGCATGGTGCTGGGCTGTGAACACAGGTCTCACTAGAGGATGTCGTGCCCTCATGCTACCTTCATGGAGTCTGTTTCTAACAGTTTGGTCAGAAACGTGCACACCAGTAGCCTGCAGGAGGTCATTTTGAACAGGGCTCTGGCAGTGCTCCTCCTGTTCTTCCTCGTTCAAAAAAGCATATACCGGTCCTGCTACTGGGTTGATGCCCTTCTACGACCCTGTCCAGTTCTCCTTGTGTAAAGGCCCATCTCCTGGTATCTCCTCTATACTCTTTAGATTGTACTGGGAGACACAGCAAACCTTCTTGCGACATCACGCATGGAGTGACATCCTGGAGGAGCAGGACTACCTGTTCAACCTGAATGGGCTGCAGGTACTGCCTCATGTTACCAATAGAAGGACACTAGCAAAATGCTAAACTGAAGAAGAATAAGGAGAGAGCACTTGTCTGTGGCCACCACCTTCAAAACCATTACCTTTTTCTGGGTTGTATTGCTGTTGCCTCTCCAGTGCACCTGTTGTCACTTTCATTTGCACCAAAACAGGTGACATTGATGCACAATCGCTTATGCTTCCTAACTGGACAGATTGGTGTTCCTGAGGATTCAATGACCTGGTGTTATACTGTGATGATTGTGTTTTCCCCTAATGTTGTAGAGCAGTGTATTTATATATAAATGCAATCACAAATTGAACATCTGAGAGTGCATTTGAAGAGGATCTGCCAAGTTATTATTCCGGAGGCATGTTGCCATGCAAAACAAACCTACACAGTGAAAGAGCCAGTTAGAGAGAAGAAGATACTGTAGATAAGTAAAATCACTTCAACTCCTCCAGCCGAAGAAGCATTTACCCAAAGTAAAACAACCAAAATGGAGCAGGGTAAATCAAATGCACATTATCAAAGCCCAGAACTAACATAATGAAAAACCCCTTAATATACTCATCTGTTTCACACAGCATAGTACAGAACAACAAATAAACCCTTAGTGTACTCATCTGTTTCACACAGCATAGTACAGAACAACAAATAAACCCTTAGTGTACTCATCTGTTTCACACAGCATAGTACAGAACAACAAATAAACCCTTAGTGTACTCATCTGTTTCACACAGCATAGTACAGAACAACAAATACACCCTTAGTGTACTCATATGTTTCACGCAGCATAGTACAAAACAACAAATGCACCCTTAGTGTACTAATCTGTTTCACACAGCATAGTACAGAACAACAAATGCACCCTTAGTGTACTCATCTGTTTCACACAGCATAGTACAGAACAACAAATACACCCTTAGTGTACTCATATGTTTCACGCAGCATAGTACAGAACAACACAATACACCTTTAGTGTACTCATCTGTTTCACACAGCATAGTACAGAACAACAAATGCACCCTTAGTGTACTCATCTGTTTCACACAACATAGTACAAAACAACAAATACACCCTTAGTGCACTCATATGTTTTACACAGCATAGTACAGAACAACACAATTAACTATTAATCTTCCTATACACACCATAGTACAGATCAACAAAAATCTGTAGACTTGTTATTTATTTCAAACTATAGTAAAGAACACAATAAACTCTTTCTATCTTCTTCACACACCATAATACCACAATACAGAACAACAGTATTTAAAACAGATGAAGAAGAGAGAGATAAAACACTTAGTCCAGTGCAACATACAGAAAGTAATGCATACTGATCATCGTTATACTTTTATGGAACCTACAACTAAGGCATTGAAGGCAATAAGAGGGACCTAACAAAAAACAAGTAATTGTCTAAAATTAGGCTGAGTAATTAGACATCTATTAACTTATGTATTTACACATCTCTATACGCGTATTGCTTTTGTCTCTTTTCTTAGCTTCTCTCAACTGGATATATCCCCAGTGAGGCTGTTTAAACATAGAACGTGAGACTGTTATGTAAGGATATTGATCATATGAAGTCATGTATTACAGTGGGGAGTAATTAATTACAAATACTTATGTCATGCAATAAAATGCTAATTAATTATTTAAAAATCATAATGTGATATTCTGGATGTTTGTTTTAGATTCCATCTCTCACAGTTGAAGTGTGCCTATGATAAAAATTGCCGACCTCTACATGCTTTGTAAGTAGGAAAACCTGCAAAATCGTCAGTGTATCAAATACTTGTTCTCCCCACTGTATCTTATAGTTGTTTGGCTCCTTTGTAAACCATACTGATAACAGAAATCACCCAAATGGTCCTGACCAAAAGTTTACATACCCTTGAATGTTTGACCTTGTTACAGACACACAAGGTGACACACACAGGTTAAAATGACAATTAAAATTTAATTTCCCACACATGCCACAATTCATGGGGAAATGGGGAACAAAAAAGAACTGTCAAAAGACCTGCATAATAAAGAAGTGGAACTGCATAAAGTTGGAAAAAGATATAAAACGATATCCAAAGCCTTGCAAATGCCAGTTAGTACCGTTCACTTAATAAGATTTAAGATGTGTGGATCTCTTGATACCAAGCCAAGGTCAGGTAGACTAAGAAAGACTTCAGCCAAAACTGCCAGAAGAATTGTTGGGGACACAAAGAAAAATCCACAGGTAACCTTGGGAGACATACAGGCTGCTCTGAAAAAAGACAGTGTGGTTGTTTCAAAGACCACAATATGACGATACTTGAACAAAAATGAGCTGCATGGTCAAGTTGCCAGAAAGAAGCCTTTACTGTGCCAGTGCCATAAAAAAAAGCCTGATTACAATATGCCCAACAATACCTTGACACGCCTCACAGCTTCTGGCACATTGTAATTTGGAGCAACGAGACCAATATAGAGCTTTATGGTTAAAACCATAAGTGCTATGTTTGGAGAGGGGTCAACAAGGCCTATAGTGAAAAGAATACCATCCCTACTGTGAAGCATAGTGGTGGCTTACTGTTTTTTGGGGGTGTGTGAACTCAAAAGGCACAGGGAACCATGTGAAAATCTATGGCAAAAAATACAGTTGGCACTGTATATTTAAAAATGGAAAATCAACACTGGACAATTAGCTGTGTATAGATAAATCACTTAATTCAGAAAAAAATGACTTGTTTCCTGATGCATTTTTTAAAGCAGTTTTAAACAAAAAACACTATTCTCTGAACACTTGGTGAAAGCAAACACCAAGTGTACACAGACAAGGCCTCCTTTTGGGTATGGTGCTTGTAACACCAATGTTTAAAGATTTTGGGTTTGTAAGAGACAGATTTGAAAGCATTGTTTATTTTTTTTATTTTTTTTATATATGCACTCATTAGTGTCACTCTAGATCTGAGTGTCTGCTAAATTATGTTAACGTAAAATGTAAACATAAGCAAACACACACACACACACACACACCAGAACATACATACCAGAACAAACTTCATACAATGTGCATTTCATATAGGGGAAGATAAAGTGGGTATCTGAAGTAGCAGGACATCTTTTTGGAAGAACAATTACTTTTGTAGGGTTATGAATGGAGAGAGTAGAGGCACTATGATTAAAATAGGTTTTGCTTTTAAAAAGTAATTAAAAGTAGAAAAAACACACATTCTTATAAGAACGATTATTTGTCACGTTGTCTTTTCAGTAAAAACTTCTTTAAAAATGCATTTTCTTTATTAATGTCACCTTCTTACTAATATCTCTCTTGGACTAATATGTCTTTCTCCATTTTATTGATACAGTATCTTTTTTCCTCTCCTTTACGTTTACACTGTGTCTTATCCTCTGAGATTGATCCTGAACCTCTATCACTCATCCGGGAAGGTTTGACAGAAAACAGAGGCATTACCTGACAGTGTGAGGTGTTAGATGAAGTGTTATGCTCACAGCTGCATTGCTCCCATGACACAAATTAAACTAAGGCTGTCTATCTCTGTATCTCACATCGTCTTTCTCTCTCCACACTCTCTGAACACATGGACCAGCATCAACTGCCTATAAACTGAAGTCTCTATTCAATCAGCATTACACAAACATCAGCTGCTTTACATGTAATGAGCAACAACCTAGGCTAATATGTTGAAGTTTCTTGCTTGGTTCTTGTTACTGTTGCACATCATGTGGGCTGTAGTAGTTTCTGACAGAAAGAAAAGTGTATCTTTGTTTGGTTAACAGCCTTCTATCATCAAAAGCTCCACAACATTAATTCCAACTACACTACCACAGAGCTGTGTACAAATTGTCTCCAAGTTAAATGACGCATTTCATCCACAAAATTATAAAACCTTCAGAACAATGTCATTTTCTTCAAAAGCTACCCTCCACCCCTTCCCTCTAGTCCCCATCTCCTCACCCACCCATAACAGCTACGCTATACAGTTAGTGATTTTCCAATCTTCATTAAATAGTCGTTAATAATGGCACATTTCTAAAACACCCAAAGGGAACGAAGAGTGAGAGAGAGAGAAAAAAGGGAAACAATCTTTCTGACTCTGTGCATGATTGTGTAGTGTTTGTGTTCCCTCTGATTCGGTGTGTGGATGGTAAAGAGAACATGTGTGTCTCTGTACAGAGAGTCTTTAATGACGGGGGAAACAGACTCCAGAGACGGAGAACCTTCAGACCCCTGGAGATTACAATTACAGGCCACACTACTCACAGCTTCTCACTCAAAGCAGGAAAGAGAGGAAGAACAAAAAACACAAACACAGACACATACGTATAAATGTTTCTATCTTTGTCAGGACCAGAAAAAAACATTCTCTACTTTCCAGCTTTTCATATTTATTTTAATTTTAGCATTATTTCTCATGTTTTTTTATTTCATTTCATCTTTAACCAAGTTAAAAAAAAGTATGACAGAAAAGGTATGACAGCAGAAAGACAAAAAATAAATAGATAAAATATAAAAAAATAACCAAAGAATCTATTACAGTACCAGTATTTTAACCAGGCAAGCTGACTAAGGAAGAAATCGAATTTACAGCAAAATCCTGGGAGCATTTAGCCTTACCTGTCTTGCTCAAGTGCTTATTCCCAAACCCTAATCCTAACCTCAATACTTTGACCTTCATGCCTAAACTGATCCTAGCCATAAACATATAACTATAAACTTAAGCCATAATGCCAAAACCTATATGTGACCACTACATCTTAAAACAACCACAATTGTACTGGATTTTCTTTACAGTCTAACAGCTAAAACAAACATGTCGAGAACAAATTTAGGTTAGAGTATATTTGTACGAACTTCTGTCTACTTCACTTTCTACTTGTAGAGCAAAACAAGCATCACACCCACAGTATACATACCAGTGCATGTGATCTTTAAACGTTTTTTTGATCGGCCTTGACGATAGTTCACCTGAGTTATAAAATCTATTTTACACACATTATTTTATTAGCAAATTTCGTCAATCAGACAACTTGCTTCATAATAAACAATGCTCAAACCTGGGACTGTGTGAGCGCTAAGTTGCTGACAGCTACGCAGTTGACATGCTAACAACAACTGGAGGGATAGATTTGACAACATAGGGGCTATGTTCAGAATAATGTGTAGTTTTTTCTCTGTATTTTATTACGATTAAGTCTGATTTCAACAGAAAGTTTAAACGGAACAGTGTGCCAATGCCAGCCAGGCTGATTGCTGAGTATGTGCTGCTCTACAAACGAGCTTTTGAGCTGCCAAGATTAAGCTGTAACCACGTATAACTCTAGCAGTGTAAAAAATTCACATTGATGGTAATAATCAAATAATACACTCTGCAGTCTTTACCAGATATTAGGCATTCATCATTGATATGGAATTGTTATAAAGTGGTAGACAATATAAAAAGTGTACCATACTGGCTAATATAACTTTTTTTAATTACGCTTGGTTCACAAAGACATTTGAAATATTAATGTCTGAAATATAATGTCTAGAATGTGTGCCAGAGTCAACCACTGTCTATGCCCTTCATCGGCCTCCCCCTACCTGTCTCTCTGTCTTCTGCTTCCACCTGTCCTGTCAAAATCTGTTATTTATGTATTAGGAAATTACATCATAATGTGTAATTATTCCTACTTTGTTGTTGTAATTGTTATAATAAAACAAAATTATGAAATAATTTTTTGGAATTGGTATTGCCTTGATAAGTCATAATCTGATGACCTCTATTAAAGATACA
Source organism: Umbra pygmaea (assembly GCA_016801145.1). Classification (NCBI taxonomy): domain Eukaryota; kingdom Metazoa; phylum Chordata; class Actinopteri; order Esociformes; family Umbridae; genus Umbra; species Umbra pygmaea. The sequence goes on along the minus strand of JACXGM010001827.1, from coordinate 42,173 downwards.
GTCTTTATAGTCTTTCAATTTTTATCCCCCCCATTTTAGTCCAGATGTGTAGTATATTGTTTATATCACATGCACAATCTAAGTAGAATCATCTTCTTACGGTAATTAGCTTGAAACTTGACATGTTCTCAAGGCTTTTGCAGGCATTCCCTTACCATGTGTCAGGCAGGGAATTCCCAACACATGTTTGATGTATGGTTTGTTAAAGTAGAGGAAGTCCTGTTGACAGAGCTGTTAATCAAACCAGCCTAAATTCCCATTCTTGCAAACCTAAAGGCCTAAATAGTTTTAAATATTGCCAAAAATCATGGAATGCATCATTAAAATTATTACAGAGCCAAAATAAAGCTTAGCTTACTCTTCAAACACCACCTTTTAGGCAGCTAAACTCTAGACATCAGAGCTACAATGAGACACAATTGGCCACAATGGGCCACAGTGAACCAAAATAAACCACAATGAGCCAGAATGAGCCACAATGAGCCTCTGTCTCTCTGTCTGTCTCTCTGTCTGTCTCTCTGTCTGTCTCTCTGTCTGTCTGTCTCTCTGTCTGTCTCTCAGTCTGTCTCTCAGTCTGTCTCTCTGTCTGTCTGTCTCTCAGTCTGTCTCTCAGTCTGTCTCTCTGTCTGTCTCTCTGTCTGTCTCTCTGTCTGTCTCTCTGTCTGTCTCTCTGTCTGTCTCTCTCTCTGTCTGTCTCTCTTTCTGTCTTTCTCTCTTGTTGGCATTCAGCGACTGGAGACCCATGGGCAGTAAATACGCCCTGATGGTTAAAACACTTATCATGTCCATCACTGTGATGTAATGACCATCAGCCCTCAGGATAGCTCCCTATCTAACATACACGCACAAATGTGTGCACACACACGTGCGCACGCACGCACACACGCACACACACACACAATTGTTTTTCTATCTTTGTGGGGCCCTGAAAACTGATTTTGACATAAATGTTCCTTATTTCCTATCCCTAAACCTAACCCTAACCTTTACCCTAACCCTAACCTTTTCCCTAACCCTAACCATACCTTTACCCTAACCTTAACCTCAGTGACCTAACATTAGTGCCTAAATTTAGTCTTGGATAAATGCCTAACCCTAAACCTAATCAGTAATCCCAAAACCGAATAGTAACCCCAATTCTAACCTTATGCCTAATAGGGCCATAAATCGCAATTCCTCACAAGGTACATTTTGTCCCCACAAAGTCTAATTTCACATTTTTTTTATCAGGTTTATGTATGTTTGAAATTCCAGGGCCCCACAACCATACTAAAAAAGCCACACACACACAAACATACAAACACAAAATAGGACCTTCATTTAATAGCTGTATTGATTTGCCAACTGTAATTAACACATGCTCCTAGGGAAATAGATCAGCATTGCACTGCTACAGTATATCACTTATAGGGTGGAGGTGGGGATTGAGGTGTGTGCGTAGACCCTGTATTGAGTATTGGGACATTATACTCCTGGAGGACTGACTTCCCGGCCGCAGGGTGAGATGGAATAGCAGTGTCCAGATCAGCACTATAAACCCACTACATCAACATTATCCTGGGCTTTGTCTGCTTTTTAGCCATGAAACGCACATTAATTACATTATACTGTAACCAACTGAACTACTTTTTAACTGGGGCAAATTATGTGTGCAACAGTATGTGCAATGTATTTCCAGAGGAAATTGCATTAAATTATACATTTTTATTCAAATGTGGTCCTTTATAATAAGAACAATAGGAACAACTAAAAGCAGAAAAATGAACAACCACATTTGATTCCACATAAACCCTGTCCTTAAAAAACAATTGTCCGTCACACCATAAACCCTGTCCTTAAAAAACGAATTGCCCATCACCCGTTAACAACATTCTTAGTCGTAAACATCAAGTCGTTGCACATCATCAGTCCCTAAGAAAATCTGACTGGCATTAGAGTTACCATAGTGGGAAGATGCAGGGTTTGTCATTGTTCAAATAACCTTATATCTTTGTCAACTTTTTTATATTTTTTATTATTTGTTTGACTGATCATCAAGAGCAAGAAGGTTTTCCACAGACCAATGCCTGAATAAAAACTACTTGAAGAATTACTTCAAGAGAGAAATAGAGAGCGGGGAATAGTGAACCATAGCTTGTAACCATTTTTTAATATAACCTGAGGCACTATAATTAAGATATCAAACATTGTATGGTAAGTAAACCTTGTCCAATAACATACCATAGCTCAGTCATTCCCATAGCTCAGTCATTCAACCAAAACCATGGCTTTCCTGTCCCCTGCTTTTATCACCAGAGAAAAACGTACTCTCTCCAGGGTCAAAGTTTCATTGGTGGCAGGAATGTTTTGAACGGCTCATGGTAAGTGAATAGACTAAACCGAATCAAACATACATTTTGTAATGTCATAAAATGCCCTAGGATGGGTGGAACACATATTGTTGGGGAAATGTTATTAATAAAATAATAAATCAAATCACATGAGTTATTTACAATCTAAAAAGTATTGTTTGTGCAATATTTTCTTGGACTTTTTTAGCAGTGATACCAAGAGTAAATGAGATAAAAGTTTGCTAATTTTATGTGCTTGAACCATTCATACAGTGTTAAAGTTTACATTGACCTATCCGATCAGACAAGAAATGAAGAATCTAGAATCACAGTAAAATTTGGTGGAGGTTCCATCATGCTGTGGGGATGTGTGGCCAGTGCCCGTATTGGGAATCTTGTTAAAGTTGAGGGTCACATGGATTCCACTCAATATCAGCAGATACTTGAGAATAATGTAGAGGAATCCGTCACAAAGTTGAAGTTACGCCGGGGCTGGATATTTCAACAAGACAATGACCCAAAACCCTGCTCAAAATCTACCCAGACCTGAATATCATTGAAAATCTGTGGGGGGATTTGAAGCGGGCTGTCCATGCTCGGCAACCATCAAACCTAATTGAACTGGAGATTTTTTTGCAAGGAGGAATGGTCCAAATTGCTGACCTAAACACCAAAGTATTTTCTAAATGAAAATCATGGAAATTGTCAGGGGTGCCTAAACGTTTGCATACAACTGTACACTCACCGGCCACTTCATTAGGTACACCTTGCTCGTATCGGGTCAGATCCCCTTTTGCCTTCAGAACATCCTTAATTCTTTGTGGCATAGAATCAACAAGGTGCTGGAAACATTATTGCTTTATGCAGTTGCTGCAGATTTGTCGGCTGCACATACATGATGCAAATCTCTTGTTCCATCACATCCAAAATGTGTTAGCTTGGATTGAGATCTGGTGATCAGGCCATTTGTGTACAGTAAACTCCTTGTGATGTTCAAGAAACCATTTTGAGACATGGAACGTTATCCTGCTGGTAGTAGCCATTAGAATATGGGTACACTGTGGTCATTAAGGGTTGGAAATGATCAGCAACACTCAGGTAGGCTGTGGCATTCAAACGATCCTCAATTTGTACTAATGGGCACATAGTGTGCCAATAAAATATCCCCCATGCCATTACATTACAACCACCAGCCTGAACCATTGATACAAGGCAGGATTGATCCATTCCTTCATGTGTTTATGTCACATTCTGACCCTACCAGCTGAATGTTGCAGCAGATATCGATTGTTTACAATTTTGGTGGAACCAAGAGCAGCAAAATCACCAAGTAGTCACACAAAACACACAATACTGGGCTAACTTCTTACAGCCCAAACATTGAGTCATCAGCGTCGGCACCGGGCTCAGAGCAGGGCTCTCCCAAGGAGCTGGAGAAGAAAAAAACAGTTTGTAGCAGTTTTATTAGCAGGAAACTATCAGAAAGGGAGAAGAGGTCTGTTATAACAGAGCGGGACGCACTAGCGATTAAGGGCCCTGGAATACCTGTGGTATTACCTCCTAGTGAGAACATTCCAGTTAGTCACTGACCATGACCACCTACAGTGGATGGCAGGGAAAAAGGACGCCAACAGCAGAATACATTGGGCATCACTAATCATTTTGTGTGATAGGAACGACGGTTCCTCTCCCTCGAGAATTCTGTTGACTTATTACCTTAGAGTAGATAGCTTAAGAGGCTTTAGTATTTATTATTTAGGAGATTTTTGTTTCTTTTCGCACCTGATTGGACCCAGCTTGGATGTATCGCTGTGGATTAGTTTCAACATAATGACAACAAAAGATTCATGAAACCTGACTACTCTGTCCTGCGGTGGTAGGTAAGTGTAGGTAACAGTAGATTTATATTCTTTGATAAAACAATAAATGTTCTGAATATTGCATAACTTTGGTCATTGCAAATAGTCTTTTACGTAGATAGGAATTTATGTAAAAACGTAAAGCATCCTTTTTTTAGCAAGTAATTTAATGTCCATGTTACTATCTTGGGATCTATGACTATTGGGAGTTCATATTTTTTATTGAAATGCCTATAAGCGCTGTCACATGCTAAGGAATTGAGCCAGTGACTTGAACCATGCACAAAAATATGATTGAAAAAAACTGTAAGGACTGGTAATTTGCTGCCAGTAATTTTTCAATTATTTTATAGACATTTCCTTCAAGACAATAACAGAAAATAATTTAAAAACACAGTAGATGTCAATTACAAGGTAATATCAGCTCTGTGTGTTAATGGACATTTACTGTGTTTATAAAGTATTTTTTGTTATTGTCTCGAAGAAAATAGAAAAACAATTATTGGCAGCAAATTAACAGTACTTTTACAGTTGTTTCACTGATATTTTTTACAGTGTGTTCTTTGTAGTGAAGTAATTTGTAAGAATTTCCCGTAATACATTGTTGCACAACCCTGTAACTAACATGCATGCTTCTGCTGAATATGATCAGTGGTGTATTGAAGAATAAGCACTGCATAAGCAATCATAGCAATAGTCAGGAAGTGTTGCAATGCATTAATATACTGTTGCACATTGTTTCCCATGTGGATTAATAATTATTTTTAACCATTATTTAAGCATGCAATTAATTATGAACCAATAGCATAGCAGTATTTATTTAAAAAAGAAAAAGTTTTCACTTTGTCACCTTATTACTTTTGTTGTCGTTAAAATTACACAATACATTTCCCTTACACTGCAATACTCATAGGAAAGCTTCCAGGAAGTAGCATTTTTTTAACTAGCAATATAGCAGCTAGACAGATTTCGAGATCAGCCTGAGAAGTCATCTTTGCCATTCAATAGGTTTATTGTAGTGTAAACCCCCACTGGGCCCTAATTACCAAGCACATCTCCAACATGTTTCAGTAGCAACTTGGTAACTTCGACCAAGGAGGGGCTACAGTAAAATAAAAGTTCAAAAAGCGGTAGAAAATACAAAGGTGCACACATGATCATTAAAATCTACAGAAATACTGTAAAATGTGGTTTTGTCTTTTTACTCAAATATGATTTGCATCCCTTTTCATAACATAAAACATCTTAAAATACTACAGGATGAGTAATGGCTAAGTCCAAATAATGTCCTTTACAATGGTTTAAGTTTACGAGCATGACGAAAATTCTCATTTACTGAGCCAAAGTAATACGGGGACATTAAATCAACATTAAAACGCTGCTGAGACAAGTCATCAATTTAGTCCTTCCTCATACAGTAGAAATCTACCCCATTAAAACTGATATACATGTAGATATTGATATATGGATCGATAGATGCCTAGATAGACAAAAACATACATTACACATCCAGATCAATACGTCACATTGACTTTTATCATCATCTTCATGAACAACATAATGGAGCACAGTGAGTCGTGTATCACAGAGTTTTGTAAAGTATACAATTACGACAGTAAAACGGACGGAGACCACAGAGCAAATATAAATAAATTTGACAAATCAACACGACGGAATATAAGTAGATGATTAAAGTGTGAAGATTAAACTCACTGAGACGTGATGTGTTAGGACACCTATGCTGTGCACCAGCGTTCCATTTCACAAGATTTTAATTCTGCTGAAACACTAACTCATTCTATCACTCACCCATCCCCCCTCCCCCAAAATGAAATCCACCAAGCCAAACTAATAGAAATCTGACAATTTCATTACAGCAAACCAGACCTGATTTTCTCACAGTCATTCTTACAGGAATCCAATTATTGACTTCATTTAATCAGGTTCGCTTTTATGAGCCTATTCATATATTTTTTTTACGCTGGTTTTTAACCTGGCAGTCTCACCGGCTCAACTGATATGGTAAGTAGCCAGAGGAAAGAATTGATTTATTCTGTGGTTCATGAGGTGGAAATACTGGTTAAAACATTTGTGGTTAAAACATCTGTAGTACGTTCTACATAGTGTAGAACGTACTACAGAGGAAGTGCTTGTTGATTTTTAGTATGTATTTATACAAGCACTATGAAAAATGGTGTAAGGTTCCCGTCACATACTACAGGTTTTTGGACTTGCCTTGAGGGAATATCAACAGGAAGCTGTTATATCAAAGCAATGAAAGTAACATTCTGAGTTGATTAATAGACAGAACATTGAGATTTCCCATTCTTGTAAAATAAAGTTTTTGGGCGTTCTAAGACAATTTATTTCAGATCCAAAATAAGGAAAATGCTGCTGGTTTAAAAATACACAACAAAAAAATCACACACACACACAAATGGTCCATCTGATGTTGAACGTGCAAACACTGATATGAAAGTAGCCAATGTATACGCCCTTCCACCATCCCCAAAAAATCTACGCTACTTACATATTACAATATGTTCATATTTAACGTCATTCGGTTGTTAAATGTAGTTCCCTACAAATGTAATTGACCCTCTCATACGTTCCAATTTGACATATTTTGGCTTTGCTAAATAGTTACACCTTAGAATGTATTTCATGCGATTTTGGGCTCCTCTACCTTGCTCTTTATGAGCCACACAGTCCAACACAAAACAACACACTACTAAACATGTTGTTCCACACTTTTACAGTTTAGTCATTTAGCGGATGCTCTAAGCTGGAACGATTTACATTGAATACAGGGACATCCCCCTGCAGCAACAACATTTTGCAGAGTCAGTAATTGAACCGGCAACCACCCAACTACAATGCTGACTCCTTAACCATTGAGCCATCTGACGCCCTTTAGCTGTGTAAATGCATTTCCATCTTCTTGAGTTATACAAAGTTGTTTTCAATTAGTATGCACATTTAGAAATAAAACTGACAGTATAACCTAATCCCTACGAATTTACATTTTTAAGTTTTTAGTCTTTGGGCAGATACATTTATCCAGAGTGAATTACATTATGTAGATGTGCATCTCCCTGTAGCAACTAAGGGTAGCAAGTGCCTTGCTTAAGGACACAATGACATTTGGCACAGTCAGGAATTGAACCTGCAACCTTATGATTACAAGTTGGACTCCTTAATCACTGACCGCATCTGATGGCTTATTTTACATATTGTAGAATGCATAGTTGTTTAATATATTAGAAATAAACAGTGTTGTTTTAAAGGAGTAGGCACATTTCCAAAAATGTTACAAAAATACAAATTACAGCCCTGATCTGGGATCCGCAGACTGCCACTCTTCACTTGAGCTTTGGCAGAGGGAAACAAATGTGAATTAATTCCAAGAACACAACTATGCAAGCACATGTTGATTGACTTTGTAGGTAGGCTAATCAATGCCATTGTTATGAATAAGTAGGCACATTTCTAAAAATATAAAAATATACAATGGGCTACAGAGTCTGCAATGCAACAAACGAGCTATATCAGACAGGCTTTTGCTCAACAAATTTAAAGGATAAGACTATGCAAGTCCATGTATTAATTAATTTTCTAGGTCTCTGCATGGACTAATCAATGTAATTATGAAAATGTTACTAGTCAAGAATAAGATATGTTTTTTTACCCAAGGTTTGGCATGAAATGCTTTGCAGACCCAGAGAAAACAGCTATGACTGGCATGTGAAGAAAACAATGAACTAAAAGACAGAAACCATTCCATTGTGGGGGACAATCAGAGATGTTTAGGAACATAATCACATGATGTTGGTCCCCTTCAAAGGTTTCTTCAACATAGATTACAGAAGGAGCAGGTGCCTTGAGAAGCTTCAAGGTATCATAGTTCCAGATATTGATCAACATAGGGAGCATTTCTTTTTCTCAAATAGGAGCACTCACTTTAAGTATATGAAATAAGCTATATAGCCTAAAGCAGTGTTTCTCAAAGTGTGAGGCGCGCCTCCTTTGAGAGGGTACTCCTGGGAAGGCGCAGGCCTAAACTCCATAAATTATATTAAATTTGACTATATATTAAATTTGCCTGCATGTTGACAAACACTGTTGAAGCACAACTCATGTCCTCATCGGAATTCCTATTCAAATGGCATATATGCATGGTGTAGAAAATAATTGTCCCATCTTAACTGCTTTTTTATTTTAAAGTATCATGAAATAAATGTTCTACAGTGTTTGAAATCCAAAGTAGTTCTGTTTTCGCTCCGCGGAATTCTACACAGTGCACCTTTAAACGTTTAACCGCGCTTGTGCCATTGCCAAAGTAAAACAAGTAGCATTCCTAACAGAAATGGGTAAATTCCTAACAGGATCGAATAGAACAGCAGACTCTCCCCCCAAGTGCTCCCAGTAAAACAACAAAAAGTAAAAATTGAAAATATAACGAGGGATATCTCTCCCTGAAATTGGAGGGGAGGTGAAACCTGTGTGTGTGGTCTGTCTAAAGATGCTAGCCGCTGACAGCATGAGACCATGCAATCTTAACCGTCACCTTGAGACTTCACACCCGGCAGATGTAAACAAGCCAGTGGAATTTCTCAGAGGAAAAATAAATGAGTTCAGAGGACAGCAGCAGCGGCGGTCGGTGGATCTTAATTTGGGGGCGCTGGCTCATAGTTCTGTCCCAACTGGAGGAAACGAAACAGTATCACACAGTATCGCACAATGGGTTTGGTGTGTTGCGCACCGTTCCATTCGCTCCGGTTCCGAGCGTAAGATGAGCCCACCCTCCCCAATTAAGATCCACCGACCGCCGCTGGACAGCAGTCCAGATTTTTGAAGACTGCTTTTATCACCACCAATGCCAAGCTGGCCTCATAAAGTAGCATACAGAATTGCAAAGAGCAAAAAACCACACACAATTGCAGCGGAGCTGTTTCTACCTGCTACAATGGATATGGTTGCTGTCATAATTGATGAGGCAAGTTCGCAAATATTTAAATCTATACCCCTGTCCAACAGTACAATAGCAAGACGGATCACAGCCACATCGCTGGATATGAAGGAGCAACTGACTGAAAAAATAAAATAAAAATGTTCTCTTTAAAAGTTGATGAGGCCACGGATAGCAACAAAGACTGTCTTTGAATTGCTTATGGGTGCTATGTAGAATCAAGTGATCTCAGTGAGGACCTACTATTCTGCAAGTATATACCGATGCACACAGCAGCTAAAGAACTTTTTAAAATTATTGACAGCTATGTGAGGGGAGAAGATCTGAATTGGGAGGATTGTGTGGGCTTCTGCTCCGACGGCACACAGGCCAAGTCTGGGGGACGAGGAGGGCTGCGTGGACTAATCAAACGTGTTGCACCCATAGCAAAATGGACGCACTGCAAAAGAGTTGAGCCCTCAGCTTAACAGTGTATTGACAGATGTGGGCACATCACGTCGTGAATTACATCAAAACCAGGCCCATGAAAGCTTGTATTTTCTGCTTTGTGTGAAGGCATGGGTGCAGAGTACAATGCCGTGCTGTTTCACAGCGAGTCCCGATGTCTCTCTCGTGGGAAGGTGCTGTCCAGGGTTTTCAAACTAAGAGAGGAAATATGCATATTCCTGGAGGAGGATGGGCACACACTAGCAGACAGATTTCTTGATTAAGACTTCGTCATGAAGCTTGCTTGTTTGAGTGTTATGTTTGAAAGCTGAATGAGTTGAATCTGCAGTTAAAGGACCCAAACAAATACCTGCCACAGCTGACGGACTGAATCCACTCTTTCACAAGGAAAATGAATGTGAAAATGTGGGGCAGGAGACTTGAGAAGGGGAACGTAGATGCATTTGAGATCCTGAAGTAATTTAAGGACACAGTGATGCTGTGTGTGAAAGACCACCTATCAGCATTGAAAACACAATTCTACCGGTACTTCTCCCTTGACCACACCACCAAATACGACTGGATCAGAGACCTCTTTGTTACACCTCCACCTGTCACATTCACCACAGAAGAAGAGGAGCAGTACATAGAGCTAACATCGGACTCCACATTGAGGCTGCAGTTCAAATCCCGGTCCTTGGCCGAGGTCTGGATTGGAGTTGAGCATGACTTTACCCTGATTGGCCAGAGAGCAGTAGCAGTACTTCGATAGTTAACAGAGTTCTGTAACTCTAGTTCTATGAGTGGAGCGGAGCCCAATAAGGGAGCTCTGCTCCTAGTGGTTTATCCCTTCCTGCTTTGCAGGATGCACCAGAAACAAATTTGTATATCTGTCAAAAAGAGGTTCCTGAAGGGCCTCCTGGACCATGGACGGGTCCCATTTTGGGAGTCTTGTCCTCGTGGCGGGGTGTAGACGATGCCCCCTTTTAGGAAATGCAAGACCAGGGGGTGGGTGAAAACCGAAGAACTCCCCAAACCGTCATAGTCTGGATGGCATTTACAGGCAGACCGCTTTGTCTTAGCCTTTACCATTCAGGGCCCAAACCCAAAAGGGTTGGGTTAGGAAGGAGGGGAGAACAACGTCCTCCGGGCCTGGACCAATCCATCCGGGCAAAACGGGATGTGCCATGGGGGTGCACGCAGCATCCCCATCATCTTCGGAAACCAGGCCGCTCTGGGCCTCTCCGGAGTCAATAGGATTAGTGACATTTTCTCCCGATGCACTCTTTGCATCAGATGCAGGTGCCCCACAGGACGGAAAATGTAGGGTAGGCCCCTCAGCCATGTTGAACAAGCAAATGCATTCACCCCCAATGTGGGGTTGTCTGATGGTCTTAGAGAAAACCACAGTGGGCACTGCATGTTTTCTCTTGAATCAAACAGGTCCACCTGGGCTCTGCCGAACCTGTTCCAAACCATGAAGAGATCACTCGTCCACCCGAGGCCCCCCTCTTAACATGAGGTCTGCGCCCACATTCAACTTTCCGGGAATATGGGACACAACGAGAGACCGAACATGAGTCCGTGCCCAGCCTGACTATTCGACCACCAGTCTGTGCATGGCGGGGATTTTACCATTTATTTAGAACACGTCGTACGGTTGTTAGAACAAGCGTGCATGTCAGCGACGCAAAGACAAGGAGGGCTGACAACACACCCTGATCTCCAGATGTGTGGGTAGCATACAGAAGTGACGGAGACAGAGAATAATGTTCAGCAACAAATATTTCGGTAATAACACAAGAGTTGGAGAGGTCCTTGCAAGGGGACTTCTCCCCCAGCAGTCATTGCTGTCTTTTCTTGTGTTGCGGCAGCATGGTGGTGTTCCAGCTGCCAGGTCTCTCCCTCTGCTGCTCCGAGGATCTCTGAGTCTGCAAGGTGGGTTCATTCTGCCGCTGACACTCAGGTGGTGGAGGAGGATGGGGAGAAGCTGCGCGGGGCTGCTTAGATCCGCGGGCCTGTTTAGATCTCTCTCTCCACCTTTGTGTTGACCCAGGTCTCGGCAGTCGGCCAGACGGGGGTCTAGGGGAGGCAGCGCTCACAATCGCAGATGATGCATACATTGGAGAGGGAAGGATTTTTTAAGCAGTTTCTGGTCCTGCATCTCCTTAGCCGCCTGGGCACCATCCGCCACCAATTTTCCGAACAGTATATCTTGCTCGATCGAGTCATTGAGCAGCGGGAGCTTCTGATTTTCCTTCAGAGTTGTACCAGCCAACAACAGGTGGCGGTGAACCGCTACAGAAACTGCCATAGTTCTGCCATAATAGATAGCTGCAGCCTGGGCCATCTGTAAGATGGCCACCGCAGCATGTCCCACCTCCTCCGCCTCTTCTGCGGTCAGAGAATCTCATCCCAGCGACAGAGAGGAGAGGCTGCCAACAGCGCAATATTCAATGAGAACCCGAACGCTTGTGCTGACAGCCTATACAACTTCTCTGCTAGGGAAGCAGAGACTCTATCTTTCACCTTGGGAAAGAGAGGCTTCCTGTGTGCAGCCCAGGCAGAAGTCCCACTCACCAAACACAAAAATACATACTGCACATTTTCTGTTCTTCCAATAAACCTGATTTCACTACTGAAATATTACTATGTCGTTCAGTTATTTGATAAATCAAAATGAAATCAGTGATCGACCGATTTATCGGCCGGCCGATATTTGTATTTTTACGTGTATCGGCATTGGCCGATACGCAGCTGCTGCTTTCGCTGATTTTCCCGGCATTATTTACAGACAGGCATCCACACAGGCAGCTCTGATTTGCTGGAGATGCTGCAGTTCACATGCATGTACTGCCCCTCCCACACTAGCAGAGTGCTGTAAGCCTGCTCTTCATGACAACAATAAGTTTTAAACTTTCAATTCATCTTTGACTTACCTGAAATATTTTCGTACACTTTGAAAGTGGAAACACGTTGCTCTAAATGTGCTTGCAACTATAGCTAAGCAAATTTTGTGGGTCCAAATGAAAAATGCAAATGCTGAATGTCTCGTCTATAAAAATGCTTGCCATTGTATTTACGGAGCTGCAAATAGCTAAGTTGTAGGCTATCTGTATGCATACGGTAGCTGTTACGAACACTGTTCATAGGATTAAATCATTCGGACGTTGTTCCGTGGATCCGTTTTGTCGTATTTCTGGGAGTTTTATTCAGCGACCACCTGGCTGAGGTTTGTGATCTCTCCCTCTCTCCCTACTTGGAGCTGGGCGGAGTTGCCATCGCAGTGATATCAGAGCGCAGCCCCCAACCCCCCAAGAAGAGCTTTAATGATGAGAGATGTTTTATACATAGTTGAATTAATGTGTTAACGTTTATCATGTACCAGACATAAGTACACTGTGTGTGCCTTACTTGAGCTGTTTGCTGGCGTTATTATCATCAATCCAGTTCAATGGTGGTTGAGTTTTTCATTCAGCATCAGCTACCAAACAGAAGTTTGTGGGTGTGTCCGCATGCGTCTGTCTCACTCAAAGGGACACACGCATTACAGCGAAATATGAGAGCGCTGTGCCACCTGAGGAGAGCTTAGCTTTTAAAATTTTGAGAGTTATGTTTTATATGTGGTTGATATATTTATACCTTTTAATGTTGATGCAGTTTAGAACAGAAACTTGAATAATTTGTTGGTTAATGTGCATATGACATCAACATTATTTTCCTCTGCTGATTCATGCTCCTTGGTTGACAAATCTGTCAGCTTTTACATTTTCGTTTAGACATACTAGTGTGTTGTCTTTGCATATTAGGCGGCATATGCTTAGACGTGCTCTTTTTATTTCATGTAGAACATTTGAAACCATGGCAGTCTCTGTTTCCTCCATTATAACTTGCAGCTCCTAAACCGGGAGTATTAAGAACTTTCAGTGAGTGGTGTGTGGGGTAAAATAGTGGGGAAATGCGCATATTATGCACAATTCATTTTCAGTTGTTTTTTGTTCAGTATTGCTGTTTCTCCTTATCTAAGGAAAGACAGTATATTTTTGTTTACATTTTTTTAAATTTTAAACATTTAAATGTCATTTTTATGATGTAATCTGAGGGAGCAATAGCAGTATCGCCTCCAAATATTGGCACAAGAAAATCGGCAGTTTGATATCTGTCATCAGCCAAAAAAAAGACGCAAGTGCTAACCTTACAGTAGAGCATATAAAAACAAAACAAAAATTTAAATTAAGGGCATCTTGAATATGTAAACTTTCAACTTAGCTGAATAACAAATCTGTGTGTTTCGGAATAACAAAATAATTACATTTATATTTATCAAGCCTAGGAAAAATGCCTAAAGCTATGGTTTGTTTACTTTTGGTTTCACAACAGCCTGAGAAATGTAAGAGATGGATTTCTACATGAGAAATAAACATATTTTTAGGCATTTGACTAAATTGAAATGGTGTCTGTACTCAGCCTGAGAAATGAGCTCTCAAATTTACCCATGTAAAATGCAGTTATACCCGACATTTGCTCCATCGCAGTTTTAAAACGTTTTGCTTATGTTACAGTAGCATTGTAAACTACACTCACCTAAAGGATTATTAGGAACACCCTACTAATATTGTGTTTGACCCCCTTTTGCCTTCAGAACTGCCTTAATTCTACGGGGCATTGATTCAACAAGGGGCTGAAAGCATTCTTTAGAAATGTTGGCTAATATTGATAGGATAGCATCTTGCAGTTGATGGAGATTTGTGTGATGCACATCCAGGGCATGAAGCTCCCGTTCCACCACATCCCAAAGATGCTCTATTGGGTGTAGATCTGGTGACTGGGGGGGCCCATTTTAGTGAACTCATTGTCATGTTCAAGAAACCAATTTGAAATTATTCAAGCTTTGTGACATGGTGCATTATCCTGCTGGAAGTAGCCATCAGAGGATGGGTACATGGTGGCCATAAAGGGATGGACATGGTCAGAAACAATGCTCAGGTAGGCCGTGGCATATAAACGATGCCCAATTGGCACTAAGGGGCCTAAAGTGTGCCAAGAAAACATCCCCCACACCATTACACCACCAGCCTGCACAGTGGTAACAAGGCATGACGGATCTATGTTCTCATTCTGTTTACGCCAAATTCTGACTCTACCATCTGAATGTCTAAACAGAAACCGAGACTCATCAGACCAGGCAACATTTTTCCAGTCTTCAACCGTCCAATTTTGGTGAGCTCTTGCAAATTGTAGCCTCTTTTTCCTATTTGTAGTGGAGATGAGTGGTACTCGGTGGGGTCTTCTGCTGTTGTAGCCCATCCGCCTCAAGGTTGTGCGTGTTGTGCTTCACAAATGCTTTGCTGCATACCTCGGTTGTAACGAGTGGTTATTTCAGTCAAAGTTGCCCTTTTATCAACTTAAAGCAGTCGGTCCATTCTCCTCTGATCTCTAGCATCAAGGCAATTTCGCTTACAGGACTGCCGCATACTGGATGTTTTTCCCTTTACACACCATTCTTTGTAAACCCTAGAAATGGTTGTGCGTCAAAATCCTAGTAACTGAGCAGATTGGGAAATACTCAGACCAGCCCGTCTGGCACCAACAACCATGCCACGCTCAAAATTGCTGAAATCACCTTTCTTTCCCATTCTGTCATTCAGTTTGGAGTTCAGGGGATTGTCTTGACCAGGACCACACCCCTAAATGCATTGAAACAACTGCCATGTGATTGGTTGATTAGATAATTGCATTAAAGAGAAATTGAATGGGTGTTCCTAATAATACTTTAGGTGAGTGTATATATAGAAATATACTTCTCTTGCATAGAAATAAGTATATGTATCACAATTTTTACAAATAGATTTACAATGCACCACATACAGTAGCTAATGAAGCCAATCTTATTGAGTAGAGTGACTTAGGGTGCTTAGCATCCTGGGGTGGGGTTTTTAACATTCAAATTGACTAAGATACATTCAATGTGGGCTAACAGAAAATATATCTCTCTGGAGTACAGGGAAGAGCTGAACTGTGATGAACATGACTGGCAGACTCCAAACATTTAACATGCTATTGTCCACAAAGCTGTCGGTACATTTAGATCTTACAGGACTGAGCTGAACTAATCCATGGCAGTGTCAAGGGCTAGCATCTATGTGTGACTTGGCATAGGTTCAAATCTTGACTCTCACAGCATACTGTAAAGTCCTTGTCTTTGACTTGGTATACGTTCAAATCTTGACTCTCACAGCATACTTATAGTCTTTGTCTTTGCAATGCGCTTCTATTTCTCACAATGTTAAGAATAAATATACATTAATTACAAAGATATTAATGCTTTACTCCTTAAAATGTTAAAAAAATATACATAAATTACAAAGATATTAATGCTTCACTCCTTAAAATATGTATTCATTACACGTTTTAAGTTGTTGTTTACTAGATTCCCTTATGTACAAAACAACATTTTCTTGTGTAAGTAGAATAGCTCTTTAATTGTAATTTACTGTTATTTTTTATTTAATGTTAAATTAATTCTCTGTTACGTCACTTTTTCTATTCATTCAATTTATTATGAGATTTGAGGTACTTTACTTATTATTTTCATTTGTGGTTATAAACTGTCCTGTACCTACTTCACTGTTAGCGTTCCTAATCAATCAATATGCTCTGGATTCAGACTTTTCATCTATTATTTAAGATTTGACCCAATAAACTTATACTCAAGTACATTTAACTAACATCAGCTATTTAGTAGCTTCTCAGTAATGTTAACAGCATTTATTCAAATTCATCTTTCAGAATCTCATAATGTAAAAAGGGCAAATTAGAGTATGGATCATTAGCACATATGTACATATATATACAGTACATTATGAATATACTGTAGAGTATAATTTCTGATTGGATACAGTCATGTATTAATAATGTCTTCATACAGTAACTACTTTGTCTTTCCTACCAAACCGTTACAATAATATATATAAAAAATTACTGATAGTCTAATTTACTTGGAAAGATAGGTCACAATAGGTAGGCCAAATACATTTTTTATGTAAAACTGACAAGATTTTTATGCTATCTGGGTGAGTGATACAAAGCCACTGAGAAACGAGGAGAAAGAGTGTTCTGTAGGCTTGCCATTCTGTAACTGAACTTGCAGCTCAGCACACTGATATATTTGTAAAGAAACTGAAGTTTAGATTGAACTTGTTTGAGGAAGAAATCTTGTTGTCTTTGAGTTAGGAAATGTTTTCAGTGCCCTGAAGAGCTAGATGCATTGTGCCATGGAGCATAATGAAACACAGGATCACTAACCGATTACTTTGAATTGTACAACTTTGTAAATTGGCTCTGCCTTACTACTACAACAATAAAACTGGTATATTTTTAAGTAGAACTTGGGCTATTCCCATATATTTGCTCCCATCCAGTGATGTCCACAGATCCAAGGCCAAAAATAGAAATAGGGAAAGCTTCATCCAATAATGCTCCTTCATCCTGGAATGATTCATCGAAGATCATAAAATATTAAGAGAAGTTGTTATTGTCGGATTTTAAAGGTCTGACAGAAAAAAGTTTCTGTATAAAATGATGGTCTTTTGCATTTTGAAAGCACACCAATGCTTTTCTAGTGACCTCTTCCAGTCCCTACAGGTGTCTAACCTCAAGGGTTTTCCTGATTGAATACTGGTTTAATAAATCACCATCCAGTGTAATTACATGTCATCACCATTTCTCTTTCTCTTTTCAAATTCACAATGTTGTTTGGATGGATGCTGAAGCCTATTGACAGGCTAGACTTTCAGGAAAGTCAAGCTTGCTTCTCCCCTGGAACAGACTTTTAGTAAAGGAATACTCTAAATAATTGTCCAATAAGCTTTTCAATTTAAGCTTTTCTTAACGACTCCACAAAAACAAAAACAAACGGCTGAAAATCTGGCAAAGAAAGGCCATGCAGGCATATGATAGAAAACACAATTGTAGAATATACCAGATAGAAAGTAATTTACATTAATGCATCCTTCGTTCAATGGCTTAAATCATTGAAAATATATAGTGAATTACATTTGCACAGAAAAACCATTTTGTCAGATTATGACATGTTGCTTACACTGCACCCTGAGGCTGTATTACAGTCCCAGGCAAGCAGTTTGAAAAGCTCCCCATTATTGCATTTTCATTGAAACAAAAACATTATCCTAACCAGGTCACAACAATTCAATTCAATGAAGTATTGCCTTATTCTTTTCCATGCTAATGTAAACAGATCTACCCAAATGTTACATTAGCACTGGAAGTGCTAAAGTTCCAAAAAGAGGGGTGTATGTGTGTGACTGCATCATATGTCCTTTTAATAAACGTCAATAAACATAATCCTACATTTGCCAATACTGATTTTACTGCAATGAATATTGAGTCATATCAATGAATATAATTGACTGATCATTTTAAAAAAATTCACACACACACACACACACACACACACACACACACACACACACACACACACACACACACACACACACACACACACACACATTCTCCTTGAGGAACTACGTGGTTCTTCAAATGGTCTTGTAATGATTATTTTTCTTTGGTTTGAAAGCAGATATGTTTTACAAGAATACAGGTATTTTGAGCTCAGTCAGGCCAGACAATGTGAGAAGTCAGAGGTGAAGTCTTTAGATAAACATGTGATGAGCATGCAGGTGTGGATTGTGTGAGCACAGGAAATACAACATAGAAGAGGAGTCAGGCCAATCGTCTTTCAGATGTGTGGGAAACAGAACAGAGACAAACCGGAAAATAGATTTTCAGAAGCACAGAAGGTCAACTAAAGCATCCCTCAACTAAAAAAAAAACACCAGCTATTTAACACACGAATAGAGAGACAATTGGTAGGATTTCATCCAGATGTTTGATAACTACCAGCTATTAGCTTCAGATATTGTCATTGGGTCAGTCTACCACATGCTCACCAATCTAATTTTAAACACATTTTGTAGCAGCTGACAAATCCCTTTTTTCATTGTCATGTTTGGTTTACCGTGTGTACAACTACAGTACACATCATTAATCATGCTATGCTTAAAATCTCCGCACATCACTTACAAATGAACCTCCAAATATCACATACAAACATCATCTACACACTAACCTACTGTAGAAAACATGACCTACACATCTCTTACAAATTGTCCTAACTGTACACATAGTACCTAAACACTAACCTACACAGTAATCTCCACTAATAGCATACTGTACATCCTACCATCAAACCAGGGACTTATGTTTGTCTATCCATTCCAAACATTATTCACATTCTGAGAATGCATGACCATGTTTTTGCTCCACAGACCTATTGATGTAGACACAAAATAGCAGCACTGCTTGGTGACCGTTCAATCTCCTCAGAGTTCTCTGTGATATAATAAGCCTGAGGACCTCAGAAAGCTGCTGCCTGGTCTCCACTGGTAAAGTAGCATTATTTCCTCTCTGATTGATCGCATTACCATTCATTAATTATAGGCAGAGTGCTCCAGTCTTAAGCTCAGTCATTAAAGTTTACACACTGGACACATTTATCACATCCTCTTGGTCACACATTACTTACAGAAATATTTTCTTACTTCCTGTGACTTGTTGCCCATGTGTCAAACGGCAAATGATGAACTCCCAAATGACTCACCGTCTACTTTCTTTGCATCTCTATTTTCTCCTCTTTCAGTTGAATGAAATATAACAGCTCAGATAAAAGCCTGTGAAGCACAGCAATGCACCACCAACCGTCCTCTGTTAATATTTACACCACTTCGTAACTGTCAGAATGGAAAAGGGGTCCGGCAAGGGGAAAATGCCATGGGTGAAAATGAAAAAAACAGAGGACACAAAAGATACAACACAGACAGACGTCACCTGACTGATTATTGTGACAATCTACAGTGCATCCGGAAAATATTCACAGCCATTCACTTTTTCCACATTTTGTTATGTTACACCCTTATTCCAAAATTGATTGAATTCATTATTTCTGTCAAAATTCTACAAACATTTCTCCATGATGACATGTGAAAGAAATGTGTTTAAAATCTTAGCAAATTTATTAAAAATAAAAAAATAAAAAACACATTTACATAAGTGTTCGCAGCCTTTGCCAAGACACTCAAAATTGAGCTCAGGTGCATTCTGTGTCCACTGATCATCCTTGAGATGTTTCCACAACTTGATTGGAGTCCAGCTGTGGTAAATTCAGTTAATTGGACAGGAATGGAAAGGAACACACCTGTCTATATAAGGTCCCACAGTTAACAGTGCATGTC
Source organism: Umbra pygmaea (assembly GCA_016801145.1). NCBI lineage: Eukaryota > Metazoa > Chordata > Actinopteri > Esociformes > Umbridae > Umbra > Umbra pygmaea. The sequence continues at coordinate 22,279 of JACXGM010001827.1, read as the reverse complement.
AGAGCACAAAATAAGCCATGAAGTCAAAGGAATTGTCTGTAGACCTCCAATACAGTATTTTATCTAGGAACAGATCTAGGGAAGGGTACAGAAAAATATTCCAATGACCACAGTGGCCTCCATCATCTGTAAATGGAATAAGTTTGGAACCACCAGGACTCTTCCTAGAGCTGGCCACCCGGCCAAACTATGAGATTGGGGGAGAAGGGCCTTAGAAGGAAGCCACTCCTCAGTAAAATGCACAAGAGCCCATCTGGAGTTTGCCAAAAGGACGGTGAAGGACTCCCAGAACATGAAAAACGAAATTTTCTCGTAATGAAACAAAGATTAAACTCAATGGCCTGAATGGCAAGCGTTATTTTTTGGAGAAAACCAGGCACCGCTCATTACCTTGACAATAGGTATTAATTTAATTATTTGGGACAGTGCACATTAATGAACAATCTTACACTTCTGTACATAGTGGAAATTAGCCAGATTATAGCATAGATGCTAATTTCCATCTGTAGTACCAAACCTAACCTGCACATTATTGATACCATCCCTACAGTGAAGCATGGTGGTGACAGCACCATGCTGTGGGCATGTTTTTCAGCAGCAGGAACTGGGAGACTAGTTACGATCAAAGGAAAGATTAATGTAGGCAATGTACAGAGAAATCCTTGCTAAAAACCTGTTCCAGAGTGCTCTGGACCTCAGACTGAGGCAAACGTTCATCTTCCAACAGGATAACTACCCTAAGCACACAGCCAAGATAACAAAGGAGTGACTACAGGACAACTCTGTGAATGTCCTTCAGTGGCCCAGCCAGAGACCCCAGACTTGAACCCGATTGAACATCTCTGGAGAGATCTGAATATAGCTGTGCACTGACAATCCCCATCCAACCTGTCTGAGCTTGAGAATTCCTGCAAAGAAGAATGGGAGAAATTGCCCAAAACATAGGTGTGCCAAGCTTGTAGCATCATACTCAAAAAGACTTGCGGATGTAATTGCTGCCAAATGTGCTTTAACAAAGTATTGAGCAGAGGCTGTGAATACTTATGTACATGTGATTTATTTTTTTATAAAATTGCAAAGATTTCAAACACTTCTTTCACATTGTAATTATGGGGTATTTTTTGTCAAATTTTGAGGGAATGGTTAATTTATTTTGTAATAAGGGTGTAACATTACAAAATGTGGAAAAAGTGAAGCGCTGTAAATACTTTCCAGATGTACTGTAAATGCAATGCATGATAGGCAGGAAGACACCATGTTCCCAGCCCCAGACAGTGGGAAGCAACAGAGAGAGACAACACTCACCTCTGTAGTGTGTCCACAGTGAGGAGTTAATAATTTAGTAAGTGAGATGTGGGGGTCAGTATGTGTTCAAGGAAAACAAGTTATCTATTTTGGTATGCATTGCTTCAGATGTAATGATGTTTTGTACATTTTAATTTGTTATAAATGTACAGGTGATTGTTAAGTCAGATGTAGGTGACATCCCACCCAGCAAGTTGTTTTTGTAGAAATTGGATTTCTAGGCAGGTGTGAACATCTTTGTACAGTGAATTGTAATAATCTTATCTCTGTATGCCATCACAATGGATTTGAATTGAACCAATCAAAAATGTGCTTTAAGTGTTGAATGTCATCTTTTGTGTATTTTTTTTTCAAAATTATAGTACAAATCGTGTAGACACTCAAAGGTAATTGGAAAATGAACATAATCATAAATGAAATTTAGAGTTTTATTATTGGTTGCAAATCATTTTCAGTCAATGCCTGCCTTTAGTCTGGAGCCCTTAGACACATCACCAGATGCTGGGTTTCTTCCCTGGTGATACTCTGCCACTCCCCAACACCTTTCATTTACTGTTCACTTTGGGACCTAATTGATGTTTCACTTATTACCTACATATAGTGTACTATACAAACTGTACCTACTGTACTGATCTAGATACTTAATTAATATGTTTACACCACTACTATATATACTGTTTATATAAACTACTATACAAACTGTACCTACTGTACTGATCTAGATACTTAATTAATATGTTTACACTACTACTATATATACTGTTTATATATTCTACTATACAAACTGTACCTACTGTACTGATCTAGATACTCAATTAGTATGTTTACACTACTACTACATAAACTGTTTATATATTCTACTATACACATTGTACCTACTGTACTGATCTAGATGCTCAATTAATGTTTATACTACTACTATACTGTTTATATATTCTGCCAGCGGTTTAGACCTGAATGGCTGTGTGTTGAGTTATTTTGAAAGGACAGCAAATGTACAATGTTATTCAAGCTGTGCACACTACTTTACATTGTAGCAAAGTGTCATTTCTTCAGTGTTGTCACATGAAAAGTTATAATCGAATATTTACAAAAATGTGAGGTGTGTACTCACTTTTCTGAGATACTATACATGTACATACAGTACATACACATAAATACATATACAATAATAATTGTTTACTACTGTACATATACTGTTATATACTGCAGATACTGTACATGCCCTCTTTCGGGCACCAAATAACATTGGACATTTTAACACAATGTAGAATAAAGTACTCATTTGTAATATTTTGGTTGCATATCATTAGCATGCAATGACTGAATTGAAGTCTGCGATGCATTGATATCAAACCAGGCCTGTACAGCCATTTCATCCAATGTGTACCCTTAAATTAAAGCTGACGGTCTGCACTTAAACGTCATTGTCAGGGCATCCTTTCACACTCAAAGTGCTTGTGTACAAGATCAAATTAACAAAACAAATGGTTACTGTCCAATGAATTATGGTCCTCACTTTATATACTTAGTCATCCTGTATTTCATCCCATCATCATCTGCACTACATCCAACATGTTTCACAAATGAAGTGGTATGCTTTAGATCCCTTCTCTATACTCTACTCTTCCTGTCATTCTGGTACAAATAATCATTGCCTCATCTGTCCATATTATTTTGATCTAGAACTGTACATGTTATTTTTTTAATGTTTTTTGCAAACTACACTGGTCTTCCTGTGTTTTAGGCTTACCAGTTGTTTACATCATGTGGTAAATCTTCTGTATTTACTCTGGTCTTTTCTTGATAGATCACTTTGACATAAATATTTTCTTGATCTGCCCCATTTTGTCAACAGCTGTTTTTTTACCAGGGGAAAAATATATTCTATCTTCCATCACAGTAGATGCGGCCTTTCATGCCTTTTGGTGTTCCAGAGTTCACCAGTGCTTTCTTTCCTTTTAAGAATGCACTAAATAGTTCATTAGGCCACATCAAAAATTTTAGCTTTCTCTGATTGGTTTGTTTAGATTTTCATCCTAATGATGTCTTGCTTCACTGGCAGTGACAGCTCTTTAGACTTCAAATTAATGGTTAACAGCAACAGATTCTGAATGCAAATGATAATCTTGATATCAAATCTACACTTTTTATCTGTTCACTTCACTAAATTAACTAATGAGGGAATGACACACACCTGGTCATGGAAGAGCTGAGCAGCCAATTGTCCAATGACATTTCACCCCTTAAAAAGGGGAAATTGTTCACCCAATTTGGATGTAAATACCATTAAATTACAGCTAAGAATCTAACAATGAAAGAATATCAAAATATGTTTGGACCTGACTGTATTCAGAAGGCTAGCACAACATCTTATTTTCTGAATACAATTGAAGTTCACCTTTGAAGTCTGATTTTGTGTCAATAGAATCTAAGAGCAACCCATAGTTTCTTGACAACAAATCCCATTGCTCAGGCAGAGACATTAGCATCTCATAATTTTCCAATACCTCTGATGACAGAGATTGTTTACATAACCTTATTGTCAATAATGTAAGGCAGCTTAGCATATTTTTAGCTGACGGTTAGACTCCAACATACCCAAGAGTCGTGTGAAAGTACACTGGTAGAGTCCAACTAAGCAAATTGAGGATTGGCACACGCTGTTGCCCACTGGAGTCAAGTTAAACTGCAATTAATTGCAATTGCATTCAGTTTTACAAGCCTGAGGGGGAGGAAGCATGGCAAGCAATTCGGCTCTGGGCAAACGGAAGACGAGTTTTAAAAGTGAGTTCTTTTTAACTTGGGAATGAGCTCTGCGTCAAGAGGAAGTGAGAGGACACAAATCCAACAAAAAACACTTAGAAGGTTTAACCTCCAGGAGGACTAATTCAACTTAGAAATAAGTGCAATCAATCAAAGTTGATGTATTTCCCTGTTTGTATCCATTGTTAGAATTTCAAGCTCACGTTTACCACTTAGCAACCCTGAGGACATCTCTTCAGAGTTTTGAGGCCTACTGAGAATCACCAATGCAAAGAAAATGAACATATTAAGGTGCATGACTATTAAAAGCTTGAAATTATAAACTAAATCCTTTGTCTCAATGATCAATAGCCGCTTCGGGAATGTAGTTATAGGAACAGTTCACTTCTAAACAGTTCTACTAACTACACTCCCCCAAAACCGGTTTTGCTATTTGCATTCGCACTGGTCAAGTGGCCATAGGAACTTGTAGGAGGGATAAGGGAGTGACACAAGCACCGCAATGGTCTTTCATAGCGTCGTCACTGGATTTTAGTGTAGCGCCACATACAACAACATTTCACAGTTGAATGTTTGTAACACTGGGTGTTCGATTGGAGATAAGTATAAGTGTGTAAATTATCCTATGTATGGAGGTGATCTGGTTGTTTTCAGCTCAAGTAGTGCTGGGTTCCTTCAGCGGCTTGCTGTTTGTTTGTTCAGATTACGAGGCTGAAAACGACATCCAATACAATTTTTTTTTTAAAGAGTGTTGTGTTGATGTCCTCATAACGGAGTTTGAATAGTGGCAGCATTTAAAAACTCGGCTGGAGTCAGAAATTGAGTAGCTACTTAACAAAGAAACACAGAAGACGAAGGCTCCAGCACAGTATGTAATATACGCAACAGACAAACGAAACGATGGGCGTGACCTATAAGTTGGACCAACAACATAGACCTAGGATAAGGGAACAGGGAAAGACCCTGCTCTGAAGTAGGAGCTGAAAGAGTTATAGGAACTGTGGTGCAAGGAACTACATAATCCCCAAATTTCCCCTGTCGGAAAACAAGAAAAAAAGGGTTACAGGAACGTTATGTTCTACGAACTGCAAAAATCCCTGCAGTCGGAAAGCGGCTAATATGCCATAGATGATATTTTACTGTTTGAATGCAGCTGCACACTCCCCAAAAAAATGTATGCAACTTTACAGAAATTAGGACAAGGCATACTGATATACTCTTTGTTACGTTCGTACTGCTCCCCAGGAGAGGAGTGGGATGTCACCAACACTGTCCAAGGCCACACTGCGGCCAGCAAAGGAGGTATGGGGTCGTAGGTGCAAGCAAGGACACAGAAACAAAGTACATTGGACACTAACCAAAACCCCAAGGTAAACATTTTATTATCTATATAGACTGGGGGACGTAACACGCCCCCACCAAAGAAAACAATTCCCATAGGAATTTGTTGTACCAGCAACAACCAACTAAACGAACCCCAGTCTTTATCTGGGAAAGTATCCACTAAAAATGTGTCTAGGTGACCAGACCCTGTCTGATCTGACGCTAGCGATAGCACCAGCTCTGGGAAAAAGGGAAGACGCATAATCTGGGCTTTTGCTGGCCACACATCAGCTGATACATGCGCTCTACATTCTTTTGCCCAAAATGTCTCCGCCGAGCGCAAGAAACAGACTGTAGTAGTCTCGCTAGTCACATTACAAATTTTGTCTACTACACACGCCCCAACCACTTTTAATGAAGCAGCCGAAGACCTAAGCTATCTAACAGTGTTTGTTAGACACCCCACACCCAGGGAACACATTACCACCGGCGATGTCGTTACCGAGCAGTAACGTGACCCCCTTCACTGGTAAGTTTGGTACAACACCTACATCGAACCAACCAGATTTCAAATCGGAACTTATATGAATTCTATGCACAGGTACCGATGTGTCACCCATGTCTAGCCCCTTTAGGCGCACTCGGGAACCTGTGAACGATCTGCCAGACCATGGCAGCACACTGGACAGAATGACGGAGTGCGAAGCTCCCGTATCCCTCAAGATACGAATGGGAACAGCTTTCACCGCACTGTTCACTCCCTCCCTGAGCGTTATGGACCCGGGGAAAACGAAGGGAGCGTATTTGCTTTTAAGCGAGGAACGAAATGCTGTAGGGCATTGCTCCTGTACCGAGTGTTTTGAGGACGGAGTTTTCGCAACCGACCCGACTGGTTTGGGAGGCGGAGGAGAGACAGGTGATGACTCCCGTTTATTCCTCAACTTAACACAGTTGGCTATCACATGCCCCCGTTTATGACAATAAAAGCACTCTCTTTTCTCACTTTTACTAGACGAAGGGCCATGGATACGAGGCGGCGATGACGCCACAACACACACGGGACAGGAAGCAGAAAACATAGTTTTGTGGGTTAAGAAATACTCCTCTGCCACAACAGCAGCCTGGGTCAATGTCACCACCCTCTGTTCATTTAGGTGAACAACTAATCTGTCAGGTAAGTGGTTTTTAAATTCCTCCAACAAAATAAGCTCCTTCACATCTTTCAAGGTGGTAGCTTTGCTGGCTACACACCAACGGTCAAATAGAGACTCTTTCTCTCTAGCAAACTCAACATACGTACAGTTTGCAGGTTTTCTATAGCCCCTGAAGCGTTGCCTATAGGCTTCAGGAACTAACTCATAGGCCCGAAGTACTGTTGTTTTTACCACCTCGTAATTTGAACTGTCTTCCAGGGAGAGCGCTGCCACCACTTCCTGGGCTTTTCAAGACAGTTTACACTGCAGAAGAAGGGACCACACCTCCTTAGGCCAATGCAACGCAGTAGCCACACGCTCAAAAGCAGCAAAGTAGTGGTCTACCTCTGCCTCCCGAAAAGGTGGCACCAAAGCAATGTTCTTGCTGGCATCAAACTGAGCCGGCTGACCAGAAGGTAAGGGTGACTTAGGAGCAGCGGCCTCTAACTCC
>JACXGM010001826.1:0-50803 GCA_016801145.1 Umbra pygmaea | reverse complement strand
TGTGATTGGCCAATTGACTCGCGTGATATATCAACAAAGATGTGAAAACCGCAGCAGGTTTTTAAAACTTGTGTTTAGGGGAAATTGTACCCCCCCCCAATAAAAACTCTTCTGATCTACACGATTCATGTGGATGACATTTTCCCATTCAAAACGGCGATTTTCGCCGAAAAGCGACTAGTTTGCAGGTATGAATGTACCTGTGTTCTTCCATTTCCTCACTATGTTCCTCACTGTGGACACTGACAACTAAAATCTCTGTGATAGCTTTTTGTAGCCTTTCCCTAAACCGTCATGTTGAACAATCTTTGTTTTCAGGTCATCTGAGAGTTGTTTTGAGGCCCCCAAGTTACCACTCTTCAGAGGAGAACAACAGCTTGCAATTGGCCACCTTAAATACCATTTCTCATGATTGGATGCACCAGTCTATGAAGTTCAAGGCTTAATGATCTCACCAAACCAATTGTGTGTTCCAATTAATCAGTGCTAGGTAGTTACAGGTATTCAAATCAACAACACGACAAGGGTGTCCAAATTTATGGACTTGTCTAATTTTGTTTTGATGAATATTGCAAATTTTCTGTTAATACAATGAACCCCATCTCACTACCAAAATATTGTGTCCTTCAGTTTTTGATAGAACAAAATGAAATTGCTGATCCAAACACCCAATTATTTATAAATGAAAATCATCGAAATTGTCAGGGGTGCCTAAACTTTTGCATATGGTGTAATGGAACGGCAGCATGATTAAAAACATAAACTATCCGGAGTCTAAAACAATTTCTAACACTCTTCGAATAGTAAAACAATTTCAAATGCCCATCCCTACTGATAAGTGCACAGTAAAGAGTGTTTGAGAGAGGAGCACAGAGTCCAGACCTCACCTGCAGCGTGATGTTGTTGATGGTGCTGGCGTCAATACCAGAGATCTGGAGGTTGGGACACATCAGGTTGGCTGAGGTGAGCTGAAGGTGGATGCCCTCCAGAGTGGCCAGGCCGTCGGACAGAGACACCGTGAGATCCCCCCCTGCTGCAGGACAACAACAACACAAGCTTTTTTACAGACTACACAGCTAGCCCATCAGCCATTTTGTTAAAAAAATGCTTTGCTCAGTGTAAGGGATGTGATGGATACTTCAGAAGTGTTAGCAGTCGTGCTTTTAGAGCTACATGCAGAATAAGATGGCAACAGACAGAGAGAGAGACGGAAATAGACTGAGACAAAAGAGCGAAAGAGTGGCTGTCAGTAGCATCCTTAGTTGTGTGCCAGGAATAAGCCTCTGTGTGTTACAGCCAGCCATTTCCAAGTAATTTCAATGTGCTACTGGATTCTATGACTGGGTTTGTGAGAAATGTCATAGCTGCTATTTTTGGATGGCTTTTTTCTCTGCCAGTTTGAACAAATGAAAGATATAGGTGATAGACAGTACCATCAATACAGTTTGAAGTCTTGAGGATTTCAGGGAGAAAAAAACAAGTTGCATTGTTTCCCTGCTTCCCAGCCTGTCATCTTCCTATTAGTCTACGTTTACACAGAACAGTTGTGAACTTTACTCCAATTGGTCATTTGACCAATGAAATCAGACATGTAAAAGAGCTAACAAGATTAGTCAAAAGAAAAAAGAAATCTGCATATGGTAGCCTGTATGAATGTATCATTGTTTTAGCTCAAGAAATAAAACGACTTTCTCTAAAACTGTGTTTTACACAGAAAGTGACATTGTGAATCCGCAATTAATATTTATCTTGCAAATGTAGCTTAATGCAGGATGTTTTTTGCACTACTAAGTATCCTAAAATCCCCCCAAAAAACAGTAACATTTCTGCCTGGAGAAATAAAGTAGCAGGCCGAGTTTTTATAGTGACAACATATAAACCCTGACACAACAAAACTTCCCATGAAATGTCCCACTAGAATAAATACCCAATGCCCATTTCTCATAATTATCCACTCAAACCTATACTCCAGCCATCCTTCTATATCCAAACACATCTAGTGCGGAATTTTGCCTATAAACCCCATCAGCATGACACGCTAGCCCTGAGGAAAAGCTAGCTTGGCAGGCAGCCTATTTGTTTGCCGTGATAAAGTACCCACTTTGATCAAGGGAGAGTATCCTCAGGACCAATGATAAGCCCAGGCTCGTTACCTGTAAACACCATCCATCAGCACTGCGTTGCTGGCTGGCCACAACACCATCTACTAGGACTCCGGGTTTCAACCTCTACATTCACACCTTCACAGGCTGTGGTGGACAGTTTAGGTGATATATGGTAGCGGTTTTATCGTACTTTGTGTCAACTGTGAGAACAGGGCAGGATGTACCAACTATAACAATCAAACCATCTTCTGTTTTGAGTCAACAGGGAGCAGTGTGTGTATGAAAGATGGTGTGAATTCAAACTCAATTCAATGGAGGAATTTTATTGTCCTTATTTTACATTTGCTAAATGTCAATTAGTTGTCACGGTTTCCCCTCTGTGTCTACATGTATGTTGTTAGTTTTTCTCCTGGACTAAAAATCCCATTCCCTTCAGTAGCCTATGGATTGTCTTGTCATTTTAATAATAATCTTGTTCTTAATAACCTTTTATTAAAAAACAGTAACAAATGAGTTGTACACACAATTTCATTGAATATATTGTCAGTGTCTCATGTGAAGACCCAATTTTATTTGAAAAACATTCAATAGAGTCTGTTTTATAAAAATATAAACATTTTAGCAACACATGAACATGGACCCACTACCTATCTATGCAACGAATTAACAATTATTATTGTAGTGAATTACGAGTGAGATTTTGAAAATCTGAGTTTGTGTAGATAATATAGTGTTGCCAGGTGAACGGTTGTTGCCTATAGGTGGGCCGGCTCTGGAGTCGTTAGAAGCTATAAAATATATCCATATATTTATTTCGGGCCATATCGCCCAGCCCTACCATTGAGATACATGACTGCCTCCTGCCTTTACATACAGTTGTGCTCATAAGTAAACGTCATGATAGTCACAGGTTCAAGAGTAAACGTCATGATAGTCACAGGTTCAAGCCTGACTATGGGTTCTCTAACTTTCCCCGGACCTCCTGCATGAGGCAGCGCAAATTGGCATAGCGCTGCCCGAGATTTGGATTAGATAAATCAGATTTTCTATCCTGCCACCTCACTCTCCAATGTCCCCTTGAGTCCAAATCGCACGCCTGTGAATTTTATTAAGGAAGTATAGTTGGTGAACGTAATCATCCCATGCATGATCTGACTAAAAGCTTCCGTGTTGGATGAACAGTGCGAACAGAATCGGTGGAGTCCAACAGAGGAGTCCAAGGATTTGCGGAGCTGCTGACAAGGGGGAATTGGGCAATAAAAAATAAGGCACACCTATCACATTTTAAATTACAATTAGTTTCTGTGTATAAATACCCAATAAATTTGTTAGCTCTCACGTGGATGCATTGAGCAGGCTAGATACTGAGCCATGGGGAGCAGAAAAGAACTGTCAAAAGACCTGTGTAATAAGGTACTGGAACTGAATAAAGTTGGAAAAGGTTAAAAAAAGTTTCAAAGCCTTGAAAATGACAGTCAGTACAGTTTAATCACTTATTAAGAAGTGTAAGATTCGGGGAAATCTTGATACCAAGCCAAGGTCAGGTAGACCAAGAAAGATTTCAGCCAAAACTGCCACAAGAATTGTTCGGGATGCAAAGAAAAACCCACAGGTAACCTTGGGACACATACTGCTCTGGAAAAAGATGGTCTGGTTGTTTTAACAAGCACAATACAATCATACTTGAACAAAAATGAACTGCATGGTTGAGTTGCCAGAAAGAAGACTTTACTGCGCCAGTGCCACAAAAAAGCTTGGTTACAATATGCCTGACAACACATTGACATGTCTCACAGCTTCTGGCACAATGTAATTTGGAGTGACAAAACCAAAATAAAGCTTTAATGTTCACAACCATAAGTGTTTTGTTTGGAGAGGGGTCATCAAGGCCTATAGTGAAAAGAATGCCATCCCCAATGAGATGATGGTGGTGGCTCACTGATGTTTTGGGGGGGTGTGAGCTCTAAAGTCATGGGGAACCATGTCAAAGAATATTGCCATTATTATTTTAAAATTCTTATATTGTTGTAATTCTTGTTTTTAAGCCCACTGCATAGAGTCGCCGTGCCATGTCAAAAAGAATTTCTCTGTATGGGATGATGTATGTTATTCGATGCACATGATAAATAAACTTGACTTGACTTGACTTGAAGATGAACACAACATATTATTGGAAAAAACTGGCAGTCAATTTGCATTCTTCAACACGAAAGCTGAACATGGGACGCGCTTGAACTTTCTAGCATGACAATGACCCTAAGCACAAGGCCAAGTTGACACTCCAGTGGTTAAAGCAGAAAAATTGAAGGTTCTGGAGTGGCCATTACAGTCTCCTGACCTTAATATCATCAAGCCACTCTGAGATGTCGCGGTTCATGTAAGACGACCAAAAACTTTGCATGACCTGGAGGCATTTTGCCAAGTCGAATGTGCAGCTATACCACGTGCAAAAATGTGGGGCCTCATAGACAACGATCACAAATGACTGCACGCTGTCATTGATGCTAAATGGGGCAATAAACCCTATTGAGAACTGAGGGCATGCAGACTTTTGAACGGGGGTAATTTCATTATTTTCTTTGTTATCATGTTTTGTTTTATGATTGGGTCATTCTGATATGACCTACAGTTTAATATGAATCCCATGAGTAATAAAAAAATATGTTCACTCGTGTTTTCTTTAAAAATGGTACACCTACAGTATTAACAATTCTCCAGGGGTATGCAAATTTTGAGCACAACTGTACATCGTGATACTAGTAGACATTGTTATTCAGGACACACAGCAGAAACACCCCTCCTTGCTTGTTTGCTGGTTCATCACTCTGTCACTTCATTTACAAATTAAATTTGAATTGACCCAAAAGACAACATTGACTGTGTACTTAAGGTTATTATAGTTAACTAAAACTAAAAAACTAAGACTGAAACTATCAATTTGAAAACATTATCGTTAACTGAAATAAAATAAGTTACGATAGATTTGTGAGAAAAAAACTAACTGAAACTAGTAAGGTTAAGTACAAACTAATTAAAATAAAATCATTGCTGAAATATCTTCAGTTTTAGTTTTTTGTTCTTTAATTCAGCATGATAAATGTACAAGGTAATTCACATGCAACATGATTTTTATCCATACATATTGTTGGTTTTTCACAGCCAACAGTTGTGCAGGTTGATTATTGAATTATGTTAAGTATTGGAGTGCAAATACGGGTGTGCAAATACCAATGCGGATTTTAAGAGAAGAGCAGATATCAGGTTTCCTTTCTGTGGTTTTGTATAGTATGAATATGTTTAAATTAGCCTTTAAAATCTGTGTTTAGTAATATACTATGGAAGCATCTTTGCAAAACAATAATAGGAACTAGAGGTTTAATGTATCATATTGGTCCCATACATATGGAGTCTAAATAATGTTACATTGAATTTATTAGGATGTGTATGAAAAAAAAGGTGTGACAACAAGCAGCTTGCCCATTGACTTTGATTAATGAGGATCTTTAAAACTCTGCTGCATAAAGTCTACAGGTAGGTTTATGATCCAATATATTGGCTGCTGACAATGGGTTTTGGTGTATATGATCAAATACACTTGTAGAACGTGATATTTTTCCTTCTGTTTAATTTAGAATATAACTTAACCTGTTGTCTGAAGAGGAATAGCATGCAAAGAATTAGCTAGAGACAGTGTTTAAAGTTTTTGCTGGCAGAGTAGTTTTGAAACCCATAATTCAGCAGTATATCTGCACAAGAGGTTACATCTTTAGACCACTGAAGGACCACAGTAGGACACATTTTTAGGACACATCTAAAGTCTTCTAATTTCCCTTAGTATTAGAAACTCATCTAAATGCTACTGAAAATTGAAAGATGAGTTTGGGTAATCCATATGTTCAGTTTCTGCTGACAAAGTTAGACAGGGAACTTGAATTGTAACTGATAACATTCAGAAATTAACCTAGCCAACCTGACAGTAACACATTACACACTAATGGAATGAGATCCTTTCTGTGTGTGAACAGATTCCTGAAAGCTATCATACATAAAGATTCAGAATTGTGTTGTACGAATACAGCATAGCCAGAGATTTTCAGTAAATAGGATCCATTGTGTTTTTTGTCACATCACATCAAATAAAATGCATCTAGATTAAGTACATTTGTACAATTAAGTAGTTGAATAAAACACTGTCAAGGTGTTTGTGTGTTTTACCTAAGGCAAATACAGAGTGAAATGCTGTTGCATTCTCTAAGTAGGTATTCATACTGTAGATACATGTATGTACTGTGCTTGTAGATGCTGTAAAAACAACTGAAACAAACTAAAACTGAAACTAAGCTATAGAAATACAATATAGAAATATATCAGAAAAATAGAAACTAACTAACTAAAACTAGCTAGAACTGTTTGGAAACTAACTCAAACTACACTGAGTGATAAAGTTGACTTTCAAAACTAATAGAATAAAAAACTAATTTAAAAACACAAAACTATAGTAACTCTGGTACTTTTACCTGACATGGAGGCTGGCAGAAGAGCTTGGCCCACCAGGCTTTGCTGCAAAAGATTCTGTTCATACTGGCCCGCCAGGACCTGATTGGCCGGTAGGTAGATATTTGGGTCAGTGGTTGAAGCCTGGAGAAGTCCCACAGGGTGAAGGCTCTCCGGGTTTGCCTGGTGAGGCTGTTGCCCCTGGTTCTGCTCCGAGTCTTGGTTCTGGATGGCCCGGAGCAACGCGATTCGCTTGGCCTTCCGACCCTCCGAGTTAGGCCGGAGATGACACTGGATGTGGGTTTTGCGGTGGCCTGAGGTACGGAAGCGGAGCTCGCAGAACGGACACTTGAATGGCTTGGATCCCGTATGGAGGCGCATGTGGACCTTCAGACTGCCTTTGGTGGAGAATGATGTGTTGCACATGTGACAGTCAAACAACTTCTGACCTGCAATGAGGGAATAATAGAAAGTCAGCATTGTTTAGGCTGATATTCTTTTCCTTGTTCTCAACAGATTTTGTTCATAGCTTTAGCAATTCTAACTGAGGTTGGATATGTGCGATTTCTTTAGGGGTATTAGAAGTTAAATGAATGTGTTTTGCAAAGCCTATTGGCTGAACAAATTTCTTAGTTCAGTAAAAACAAATGTGTACATTATACAGTGAAAACAATGCATGAACTGCACTTTGGGAATGATGAATGAATCACTGTGTTTTGGACTGGCTAACAGACAGCTTCTTCATTGATTTCATCCATCACCCAATAAAAAAATTCTGATTACTGCAGTTCCAGAAGTTCAATCAGACAACCTTTGGATAGAATACTAATACTTTAATAACTTTAGGGATTACAGTAGGCAATGTGTCGAAGCTTTCTCGTTAATCAAGGAAAGTGAGGATGTCCTGTACGAAATCAAAGGGTCAGCACGAGTCATTACCAAGAAGAACATAGTGTGTGCGATGAGACATCTAATCCCAATGTCCCTAACTACTAACATTTTCATCCTCCATCTTCAATCGGCAATTAAACCTACAACTTCATCCCATAAATCATTGGTAACAAGTAGTCCCCGCAGTGCAATTAGATGATGAGGCCTCCTAATTATATGTTAATCATAACCTAAGGAACATGAATTCAAGGAATTATGAATCTTGTTTTTCCAGTGCGGACCATTTAAACACTGATTGATGTAACTGTATCTCATTTTATCATTGATTAAAACATAGTCTTCATTATGGATGAAAGGGCACTCTACACCCAACAACCGATGAAGAGCCTATGGAAAACATATTAGAATGAATGCAGTGGCTACAGAGACCATAATAATTGACAGAATCGCAGCTGTCATTCTGAGCTTGTTATTTTTATGTCACTAAAGTAGTTGATTCAATTACTAAAGTCTAAGTTCATTGTATAGATGGGATATTTCTACAAATGTAGGTTTATCTGTAGGTTTATAAAAACCACCAGTTATAAAAGTAAATACTGTATATTGTTATAAAAACCACCAGGTATAAAAGTTAATACTGTATATTGTTTTCAATACCACAGAAAGGCATTGGCATTTGGTAATGGACTGGTTATCAAAGCAACAAAAACAGGAAAAAGTAATGTGATGTCGTTCTTGTGGTATAGCGTCTCAAATACCTCTGCTTTTAGCCAATCAGCATTAATTCAAATCACTCAGTTTATTAATATACGGTACTATATATAAAAAAGAAAAGTGTCAACTGTTGTAGCCGCACAGTGGGGCCAAACTCCATATTAATGCCCATGGTTTAGGAATGGGATTTCCAACAAGCTCAAATGGGTGTGATGGTCTGGTGTCCACATATACACAGTATCAAAGGATTTGGTGAAATAGACACAAATTAGGTTTCAGAAATCTGTGACAAACACACGAAAATTAGTTATGCTTCAGCTCCACCGAAAGAAGAAATTGTGTATAGAATACAATTGATAATATTATTCATATATATAATATTCTTCTTAAATATAACATTAAGGTGTAACATATGTGAAATGGGGTTAACATTAACATTTGGTAAAGGTTTAGGTTAGGTTAAGGATTATGGTTATGGTTAGGATAAAAAGTAAAAACCAAAGTGTTATTTTTCACAAATCCATTTGTAATACAACCTCTACTCTCTTCCTGGTGGAAGTAAACCAATCACATCTAGCGTCCCAAATTAGATGTACAGGTCCTTCTCAAGAAATTAGCATATTGTGATAAAGTTCATTATTTTCCATAATGTAATGATAAAAATTAAACTTTCATATATTTTAGATTCATTGCACACCAACTGAAATATTTCAGGTAATTTATTGTTTTAATACTGATGATTTTGGCTGCTACACGACCTCTGGCACAAGGGAGGTGAATACTGTGTGTTGAGAGCTACCATAAGTACTGTCCCTTAAAACATTGTTCAGTACTAAAACACTAACATCTTTTTAATCCTACCCTTGTTGTGGACTTTCAATGTACATCCTAGTGTTTCCCTTACAGAGAAAGCATGATGCTGTGGCCACACTGACCTGTGTGGGTTTTAACGTGGCAGTCCAGGGTGGATTTTACTGTGAAGTGCTTCCCACACTCATCACATTTGTAGGGGCGCTCTCCTGTGTGAATCCGGATATGTCTAGATAGAGGTAGCGAGAACGGGGGGAGGTTAGAGAAGGAGAAAAAGAGAAGGAGAAAGTGTAAAAGAGAGCCGGAGGAAGATGTTTAACGGAAGAGTAAGAAGAATGATTTAGGGTTAGGTTTAGGAATAAACAAAAAAGAAGCACAATAATATACTAAGCCAATTAAAAGAAGGTTATTTTAATAAAAGATAGGGGCAACAAGCACAATGCTTTCAGGACCTGCCTGTTTCCCAAGGCTTCCATGAAACTAAACAGCAATAATCAGCATTTCATACTATAGGCAACTGACTCAGCACATTCTTAATTTTCTCTCTAATTACTTTTTCTATTTTTTAATATGTATTGGGCAACTTTGGTAATTGTACCCTGAGCAGCGCTTATTTTCTTTTCAGCTGACAACTCAAATGTGTCTAATGAATAATGCTTGTCGAGGTAGTGTCAGATTTTGTTTTCTGATAAAGGACTACCGTGGGTTTTGCTGTCACAACATACCCTGTTCTAGACCATTTCCATGATCGTATTTTAATTGGGATTTTGACTGAAATGGATTAACAACAATGTCAAAATGTAAAAGAAATGTTTAATAATTATGTTGAAGAATTTTAATTAGAATTTCTACAGGGGAGAAGAAAATTAGCTGATAAAACTCAAAATAACTTCCCAGAGGACATTAACGTGTTAATTAGCGGAAGAACCACCTTACTATAACATTAACGGCAAGAAAGGTTAGGGCAGTAGCAAAGTATCTGACCAGTAACAAAAAGTTTGCCGACTCGAATCTCAGAGCAGGCAAGGTGAAAAACATGTTGTTCTGTCCCTGTGCAAGGCAATTAAATCTAACTGCTTTCCACTTTGTTCTGATAAATGGCAATATTCTCAGTCTGGTAAAATAAGAGGATAAACAAAATGATAGCCAGCCAGTCAGTGAGCCTGTGAGTTTTCTGGGCAGTGTTAATTACTTCAGACAGTCTCTATTATGGACCGCCTCTCAGAAAACACTAGAATCTATTATACTGTAGACCTCCAGGAGAGAAAATGATAGTGCTTGGCAGGGGAGCTTGTCCTCTGGGGGAGGGCTTGGGTGAAGGCTATTTAATGTGGGGCCAATTCACTAGCCTGTTATCAGGACATTTCATTGTTCTTTGATAAAGCTCACAATGCTGGGTGTTGCCCAGGACAAGAACTCTTCAACCACATTATGTTTTACTGTAATCTCATTTCATAATGGTTTTCCTTATCTACCGGCATATTTTAAAAACAATGTTTAGCCTTTATGGATTAGTGGGATTTTGTTGCCTGTTCATTTCTATAACAGTTTCCCCGTCTGTGACCCCCCTGTTGGCGTGCATGGACTCAGGAGGTCGACGTCACTGGCCTTTTGACACCATCGTTCCCACTCCAAACATTACGCGCAGCTGGGCTTCATCACCTCATTATCTCCACCTCATAAGATCTCAACTGTATGAGGTCCAGCGTGCATAATTGATTGTCGTTGTGTTTTGTTTCTTGTATGTTTGGTTGCTGATTTAGCCAATGTAGGTTTTTGCTACACCGCCCTGTGAGGCTAGTCGGACTGTGCCTTTCATTATAACGTAGACAGCATTTGAACTTTTGTTTAGCCTCTCATGGCTTATCTTTGTTTTGGGTATTACTGTCGCCCAGCGTTTTGCTATTCAGTCCGTGTATGATCCTGGTGTACCTAAGATGGACGTCTGAAATAAAGAAGCCAAACCGTACCTTCATTTGAATCTTAACTCCTTCCTGAACAACACAGCCCTAGACAATATCTCTCGTTTTGGCAATGTAAACATTTGTTTCCCAGGGTAACACAGCCCTTTGAACTGAATTAAGAGAGCTGTAGACCACACAGGTACTCGTGCAGCCGACCCTGAGTTCATGAAAGAGCAAATAAGTCAAAGTTGAAAAGGTAGACAACGTCCAATCCAATAGAGAAACGTAAAGAGGCAGACAGTTTGAATCGCTCAATGAGCAGGAAGGAAAGAAAGACTGCGAAAGAGAGAGAGAGCTTCACCTGACAAGGTCACTGGGCTTCTTGAAGCTCTTGGGGCAGAAGTTACAGCAGTTGGCGAACTTGGGCTCGGTCTCCAGCTCCACCGCCTTGTCCTTAATTTCGCTGATGCGGTCCCGCTCCGCCGCCGACTGGGCCAGCACCTTCTCAGAAACTGACGCCTCATCACCCGGGTCATTCTTGGCCAGCTCTGCTGCCTGCTCCTCCGTAAATGTGATGATATCTGCCCGGTTTCTCTTCATCACCACCTGCTCACCTTCCTCTTCCTCCTCGCATTCCTCGTCATCGATGTCTGCAAGGAAATGGAACACATGTGAAGATGACATCTACAGCTATGACAAACAGGAAAACATTTTAAATGCATTTCAAATGCTTGTCAATACAAGACTGTCAGGCGGAATAGAAACAAAGTGCTGCTCTGCTTGAACACAGGCAAGCTAAATCAAGAATTTCCATATCTATAGGAAGTGTCTAAGGTCTGCTTAAAATTTCATATAATCATAGCTTATTTCCATTTTCTTAATCTAACATTGCCAGGGGGACAGGTTCTGTGATTTAAGAGGTATTGAGGGCAAAATTGCAAGAAGTATTACGAAAAGAATTCTGGGTATCTTTAAGAAAATGCAAAAATCATACACCCTTGGACGTATGGAATATTTTATGTCCTTTAATGTCCTGTGCAGTAGCTTTATGGAAATATACAATAAAATAATGTAGCTATGATATAGGAAAAGGAATCCCACACATTACATTGGGGTTATATAATTAATATAGCATCTTTGTTTAGTGATCAACATTTAGTCAGTGATCATCATTTACTAATACTTTAAATGTCTAGAAGGGCTTTATTATCTGTCACTAAATGCTACTGTATATTGTTTGATATTTCCTAAAAGCTGCTGATTATGTGGAAAGTATGCATCCAAGATCAAGTTATTCTAAAGCTGTGACAATGACTTATAAAACTATGAAGATTTGTTCCATTGTAAATTGTGGCCGACAGTGTTAATTAACTCAGGAGACAGGATGTCGCCAGAATGCAATCAATGAAAATTTAAGATAGTGGGATCATGAGAAAATGGCTAGATATTTACCATATCCTTGGTGAGCCAGCAGGAAAGAGTTTACTGCAGCCTTTGGGCCATGGAAAGGGGGCCAACCTTTAAAAACCTCAGACAAGCTGGTGCCTGGTAAGACATGTAACCTAGGTCTAGTTAACCCAGAATCCAGGGTCTCTAGCCATTGGTGGGATTTTGTGCTAATGCTAACAAATTTGACCAATAAGCAATCAGTATTAAGTTTCTGTATAAATATGAAAGATATCGAATTGCCAAGATGTACTCTGCATTAACTGTTGATTTAAACATTACAGTCTACAGTCGTGGTCAAAAGTTTGGGTATGACACAAATACAATTTTTCACAAAATCTACTGCCTCAGTGTTGATGATGTCAATTTGCATATACTCAAATCTGGTTCCTGAATCCAGGTCCACTCCCTTTTTATTTACAACCTTCTAATCCAGCATTTATTTAGACCTGGGACACCAGGTGGGTGCAATTAATGATGAGGTAGAGAGGTAGAGAGTAACAGAAAACCAGCAGTCAACCATGGTTACCTGCAAGGAAACATGTGCATTCATCATTGCTTTGCACTAAAAGGGCTTCACAGGCAAGCATATTGCTGCTAGTAAGATTGCACCTAAATCAACCATTTGTCGGATCATCAAGAACTTCAAGGAGAGTTTCAGTTGTTGTGAAGAATGCTTCACCCAGGAAAGTCCAGCAAGTGCCAGGACTGTCTCCTAAAGTTGGTTCAGCTGCAGGATCGGGGCACCACCAGTGCAGCTCAACACTGCAAAAACTGACCCTTTGCATAAATGTAATGTAATTGTCAATAAAAGCCTTTGACACTTATGGACTGCTTGTAAATTATACTTCAGTACACCATAGTAAGTACTGACAATAAGATCTAAGAACACTGAAGCAGCAAACTTTTGACCACGACTATATGTTCAATTTTCTACACATCCTTTGAATTTTGAGTAAATTTTTTTCTACGACAGTTGCAGCCTGGCTCCACTATATGCAGCTCAAATCCATGTGTGATGTACATATAGCTTCACTAGCTCATCACTCTCCCTTTTTGTCATTTTGGATGTGGTGGGAAGCAGTGAACGAATGTGACTTCAGGAGACAGAAATAGTTATTGGCATATTATCAAAATGATTAATCATAAAATATCTGGTAAATAATAATTTCGAACCCTGAATCCTGATTGGACATAAAGCTGTGGTATCTCAAAAGTAGGCCACAAACAAATAATTCAAAATGTAGTCACATTGGTAACAGTTTAAAGAGCAGTTTCCCAAAGCAATTAAAGGCAACGTTTGGTTTAAATGACCAATTAGCTAGAAAAGCATTAGAAAGCCTTTAGCCATGATATATTGTCCACTTAGCACACTTAAAAGTCCACACCTCGGTCAAGGATGCCGTGATCCTTCTTCATGTGTCTCTGATATAGCACTCTGGTGCGGAAGCTGTCCTGACACATGGGACAGTTGTAGGCTTTCTGGTGGATGATCAGGTGACGGTTCAGACTGCCGTTGGTGGTGAAGGATGCATCGCACACCGCGCACCTAAAGGCCTTCAGTCCTAGGAGAGGGAAGCGAAGGAGACCAACATAGGACAACCATGTTAAAGTGTGCCGACCAGTTAGCAGAGGTTTCATAAAGCCCTCAGTGGCTTGGACGCATGTCCACCTGCCACCCGTGCATCAACAATAGAGTGACCGGTGTTAAATTACCATCCAGCGGATGTCTGTGAACCAGTGGAATTCATCAAATGAATCACTGAAAAGGCGAGAGTGTGGATCGGCGGCAGTAATTGTGCGTTGTCTTGGCTATCAAGAGCAGGCAGTGGTCTTACCTGTGTGAGTGTTGAGATGAGACTTGAGGACCCCCGCAGAGACGAAGCACCGGCCACACTGGGTACAGCCAAACGGTTTCTCCCCGGTGTGGGAGCGGACGTGCTGCTTCAGGTGGCTGGACTTCTTAAAAGGTTTGTTGCATATGTTACACCTGGGATGGGCCAAACACACAGCTTTGTTCATTAGGAGACAAGCAAGAAGCCACACTGGAACAGGGAATACATTGTATGACAGAAAACACAAATTTAAGACAAAATCATTTTCATAAGCAGTGGGTCTAAAACGCATTGAGGCAGGGGACCACATTTAATATGAAAACCCAACTCCAGGGACTTTACTATAGAAACAAGGAGTTTTTACTCTGGGTAGAGTGACATCCGTCGTTGCAGCTGTAAAGCTAATATTTTGCATGAAGCATTGGAACTTTGTTGGTGGAGTGCTGTGGACACCAATATCTTGTGTTTTAATAATAAAGGCACTGTTCATTTCACACTCTAAACTAATTCCACTAATTAAATGGCCAAATCCCTTAATCTGTGGTTGGTGGAAATAAAAACAAATAAAAAACCCAATTTGAGAACTGCTGTTCTAATGAACAAAATCAAGATAAGACAGGGTATCATCTATTATTTAAATTATTTCGGTTTCTCTCCCCTCCCAATTTCTCATTTCCAATTCCCCTGAAGCCTTGTCTCGTCGGCAACTCCTCAGCAAGTGGTCCAAATATTATCCAGTCCAACAATAAAGACTTGTTTTGAAATGTGTGGAAGGTTACACATTTGTCAATTATACCAGCATGATTGAATTCACATGTGCCCAGTCCTCAAACAAGGAGTCCATGGAGAGCGTTGTGACAAGAAGTTCAACAGCCCACCCGTCTAATCTCTGGTAGCATTGTACCAATTTGACCACCCCTGAACCCTCAGACATGACTGGGAGGATGCGACCAGGATACAGGAAATTATTTTAATGTTCCCTGCAAGTTCGTCCTGTTTGTGTCAGTACTTGAAAACAATACAGGATAGTGTCCCCACTGTAGATAAAAATCATTATCACACATGGTTTAACAGATTAAAATGTTTCGAGCTAGTATTATTAGTTTAGAATTTCTTCCACCTCTCAAAAGCAAACTATCTGCAGTGCGAAAAAGAATCGTCTGGTTCGACAACATGGGGTTGGGTGAAACGTGAGTGCCATTCACCATCCCTCATTGTGGAGCTGCAGACAAGGCGGGGTTAGGGGGAAATTCAACAAGACTAATTGGGAAGGGAGAAATATTGAGTAAAGCGAACTATCTGACCTGTCAGGAAGTTTTCAAATCAAAGCTTCACTTGTGTTTGACCATTTTGGCTGTCTTTGTAGACAGATAAATCAGTTAATACAGCTAAAACGTGTTATTGACTAAGGCAGACTAAGGCAGGATATATACAGTACAGACCAGGCTGAAAGTATTGGTATCCTTGCATTTGTTATTCAAATAATGCACCTTTCACCCTGGAAAATGTAGAAATAAAATATATTTTAATTTTTTTTACGGAATTCTTGCCTATTCCATTTAGACTGTAAAATGGTTAGGACAAAAATGTTTGAAACCCTTTAGAAGATGTATGAAATAATCATTTTGTAGTAATACCTCAAGCAGAACATTCTCTTTTAATTAGTATCACCGGTGTCTTCAATTGCATAATCACTCATTCAGCTAGGAGAAAAGTACTCACTCTGCTGTTCTGTGTCACTGTGTATCACACTGAAATTGCAAAAGAGAAGGAAAACCAGAGAGTTTTCTAAGGAGGTTGGAAATAAGTTATAGCCAAGCTTGGTCAACGTAAAGGCTACAAAACCATGTCTAAAGAGCTTCCTATTCCTGTGAGCCCTGTCGCCAATGTTATTAGGCAGTTCAAGGCTAATTGGACTGTACTAATAGGGCGCAGATGGCTCAGTGGTTAGGGAGTCGGACTTGTAGTCAGAAGGTTGCCAGTTCGATTCCCGACTGAGCCAAATGTTGTTGTGTCCTTGGGCAAGTCCCTTATTGCTCCCAGGTTGTTGCTCTAAATAAGAAATTGTTCTTAGTCAGCTTACCTGTGTAAATAAAGATAAAACTCAAAAATTGAAGCTCTGGATGTGGCCACAGTAAGAAAATTGACCCAAGCCAAGATTCAAGCTCAAGGTGCAACAGTTTCAAGTTGCACAATCTGTCTGAATGACAATTGGCTCCATGGTAGAAGACTCAGAAAGACGCTACCTCTAAGAGAGGAACACAAAAAAGACTGACTGGATTTGGCCAAAATGCATGTGGACAAGCCACAGTCCTTCTTGGAGAATGTCCATTGGACAGACAAAACAAAAGCTTTTTAGTACATCACAACAACTCCAGGTTTACAGGCAAACATTTAAGTGTTCAGAAGTGGCATTTTATGAGTGTTGATCTAAATCCCATCAAACATCTTTGGAAAGAGCAGAAATTCCACGTTGGGAACAGGTACCCAATAACCTGAGAGAATTGGATTGGTTTGCTCAAGGAGAGTGGGCCAAACTACCTTCGAGAAGTTTAGAAATCTCATTCAGAGCTTGATTGTAGTTATAGTCTTCAAAGGCTGTGCAAGGAAATATTAGGTGAAGGATACCGCTATTTCTCTCTGTTCCATTTCCATTTGTTTTACCATTTAAAGTTATTTTTTACAACATAGATGAAAATAAAAGTTTCTGTTCTACTGTATGGGAAATAAAGAATGGTGGATACCAAATACATTTGTTAAATTATACTTAGTTCAGAAAATAATGAGATTTTAGTACAACATTTTAGTGAACCAAAGATGAGTAATATTTTAATCGGTTTTCTGAATTTGAATCTGGCACCTGGGGCCAAAATCTAATGAACACCTGGGCTGAAACCATCCATCCTTACTCAACAGAATGTGGAGTCCAATTTCATAAATAGCCTACAAGTTTTCTCGATTGTGTAACAAGACCATTCTCAATGTGTAAGTTTGCTCCATAGTGCTTTTCTCTCAGACATGGGTTGGGTCGGTGGATGGCTCTGTGGGTTTGGATGGGTGTTGGAGTGGGGTGCTAAGTGGTTGTGTGGGTGGGTGGGGGGATACACGGGTAGGTTGCTTAGAGGGCGGGATGGTGGTTGGGTTATTGTATTGTACCGTACAACAACAAAAAACCTGTCATTTCGAATTTTGCGTTGTACAGGAAGTACAAATGCCTCTTTCATATCTATTTCTGTCCTCACTTTGTTTTTGAACCTCACCATTGCATCCCAGACCAGCACTAATAGTTCATCGTTCGCTGATGCAGTCTGAATTTTACACAGGTCTTTTTTTCACATCAGTTCTGAATGTCACCAGAAAACAGAGGGAGAGCTGAATAAAACCCTGACGCATTACTCAGTCCCCTCATCGCCCCACTCTCTGTTTTCACAATGTGCCAACATCTGTCACCATGTCCTCTGCTACATCTGACGCATGCAAAACTTTTGTCAGAGGACACAAAAACCTATGGACTTCTAACGCCACCTGTATCCTACAGACATCTGACACACATCTAAGAAAGGAGCCTTTAGCAATGTAGACTTTGAAATACCTGTATTAAGTAGAGTAAGTTCGAATTAAACTAATTGAAAGATAGCAGAATAAAGGATTCGAGGGAATGAAGAAAAAGCTTCAGATGAAAAATGACTGTGACTGTATTGGCGATAACGTTGTGGGGTTGTTGCATTTCGGTGTGAATACCAAGTGTCTGAGTGAAGCTTGGAGGTTTGATAAGGGCTTGATTCAAATCACCAGAATATTGGCTGATGTGTCGAACACAAAACTGCCGTTGCATCAGGACACAATGACTGCGAGGGCAAGAACATTCTGATAGTGTTATCGTAGTTGTGCAGTCCCTCTGTGTAGACTGCTAATGCTGGATAGCCCCAAAGCACTGTTGTGGAGGATGGTTTGTGAGTGTTATCAGCTTACAACCAGGGGACCTCAAACAATGATATTAACCTCAAGCCATGATAATAAGTAAATACTTCCATTATTTTCCAAAAGTTGTAAGCTTGCCCACTTTCCCTCCCCTACTCTCTCGGACCATTTCTCACTTGCTTGCGTACACACACACACCTGTAGGCCCTCTTGCTGTTGTCTTCACTGTCGTCTGGGTCATGGTATTCTTGTGTCTGGTCGGACAGCTGGATGTCACCTGGGCTAGCCTCCTGTAGCAGAGCACTCGTCTACAGTTACAGAAAAACATGCAGCAGCTAAGTTATTACATTGTCATAGATAATGGAATATACATTCAAATAACCACCTACTTTTTTCAAAGATATTTGTGAGAGGGGTATTTTTTTAATGACAGGACAGTAGGAAGCAGAAGCTAGGGAGGCAGGTATGTAGGGGAGACGAGAGGAAGGGCACACAGGGGGTTCGAACCCCCATCACCAGAGGTCAGGAGATTCGACCGCTTATAAAACTTTGGCACATACACACGCAAATTTCACTTGGTCCTTATTGTCTTATGTCAGTCTGGGACTCACCACCTCTTGACTGGCCACATGAAGCAGGCCCTGGGGGTGGTAGCTGGAGGACAGGGCCTGAGACTCCAGGGTGCTGGAGTCTTGGAGCTGCTGCACCTGCACTGCAGTGAAGTGGGCCTGGGCGTAGCCGTCTGCGCTGATGGTGAAACCTGCAGGGGGAAGGAGCATGGGGACACAGTCAGCACCGCAGCATGCCTTTGTTAAAACTGCACAATGGCTGTAAGTGAGTTAGCGTTTCATTCTGGTAATGAGCAGCGTCACATGCAAAATTTGGTTTGGAACAAAAACCTATGGAGTGGGGGGTCGCAGGAGCAGGAATGAGTATTGCATCTTTAGACGAGTACCATAATCCAGAATAAACTAAGTGTTAAAAATAGCATGAATATATTATTGAATCTCTTAAATTAAAGTGGCAGAAATGTACATTACGCTTAACTGGAATGCAAGTTATATGAAATGCACCTAGGAGATTATCCGCACTAATTTGTCCCCGGCCTTAATTTAAGGCCAACCTTTATTTGTCCGTGTTGACCACGCCCCTGGCCATTACCAGAGGCCTGGTGTTAAATTGACTACCGGTTTTTATTTGAGGAATTACGGTATGCATAAAGCTCCCGCATCCCTCAATTAGACACAAGGAGCACCACCGAGCACACCGACACCTCAGAGGATTCAAGAATTCGCTGTGCCAATAAGTGTGGCTGGAATGTTAAAAGAAAGCCAATTAAGGAACGCTGCATCTCACTCTTCTACACTGCACTAGTGGCAGTCTGAGGATTTCAATAGCCAGTGTGTGTGTGTCTGTGAGGACTGAGGTATAGAGGAAACATCCTGACTCCACATCACCAATCAGGGTGTATGAGCATGTAAATGTCCAATGCACCCTTTGAATCATTCAGTCCTTACTGACATTAACATATGGCCCTGATTAAATTAACTTACAAAATTTAAGAAGTTTTAGAAACTCTTAGAAACAACAGAAGAGGACATGCCTGATAATCAATCTTGTGCAGTCCACAACAACGTAACTGCCAGCACACGAACACACACACCCATTACTAGTAAGAAAGACCCAGGTGAGCTGTACACACACACACACAAACACAAACAATTAAATAATGTGCATGCATAAACACACACCCACACACACACCTCCTCACTGCCATCGACCTGTGGTTTCTTTATGACAATGCACTTTTTGCTTTAGGTAAATTGTACGTTATTATAGGCGGCTGAGGCAGGAAGAAACACTTTGTTCTAGTGATCAGTGGAGTTCCTTGGGAGGTGGGTGGAGACACGTATTGCTGTGGGCGAGTGAGGCTGGGTGCAATCTGCACTGAGACAAAAGGTTACGATGCAGACTGTGAAAATAAAATATTGTCTGTGACAAGCAGATGCTTTCTGCCAGCAATCGCTTTCCAACAGGCAACTGTGATGTTTTCACGATACTCAGGAACAAGTAGGCTGCCTAGGTGTGCGTGTGTGTGTGGGGGGGTGAGTTTTTGTTATATCGAGGTAACTCAGGCCATATATGTGAGGAAAAGCGGCTCATTTGCATGTGTGAGAACGCAAGCGCTCTTGTGGAAAGGTTTCGCATGCGTTTACGCAGTGAACCATTCTGTGTGTGCGAACGTTACCTTGAGTAAGTGACTGTTGGTCAAAGCCAGGCGGTGGGAGTGCCTGCGCTTCAAACTGGCTGATGTTCTGAGGCAGAGCATGCTGGGTAGTTGCAAAGGAGTCTGAAAGCATACAGAGAGAGAG
Organism: Umbra pygmaea; assembly: GCA_016801145.1. Taxonomy (NCBI): domain Eukaryota; kingdom Metazoa; phylum Chordata; class Actinopteri; order Esociformes; family Umbridae; genus Umbra; species Umbra pygmaea. The sequence continues at coordinate 30,311 of JACXGM010001826.1, read as the reverse complement.
GAGCAGGCAGAGAGAGGTTAGCCTGGGGGGGTAGTCTGTGGAAATGAAGAACAGAGCAGCACTGCACAGCAGGTAGACAGGCAGAGGAGCAAGGCTGAGCAGTCATAGCAGGATTTGTCTTTGTTTTGGCGTGCGTCTTATTACAATCGATCGTATTACAAACCAATCACAAAGCAGAACAGTAGGGTCTCACAGTAGGTGCCAATACACAAACTTTTAAGAAACATATTGAAAATGAACTATTTAAAAGTATAGTAATTGCAGTTTGCATTGTGGTGCCAAAAATGTTCCCATAGAAAGTATTTCATTTTCACATGCACAGAAATGTAGATGTAATAGCAAAGTGAACATCGCGTGCCACAGCTCGAACAATGCAGTTCTTAGAAGATGCAAAAAAATATATATAAAAAAGTTTTGATTTTCTGCCCACGTCATCAAAATTACTTTTAAAACTTGAAACGTCATGGCTATCTTGGGAATTATAGTGATTCTACATATAGATAATAGACATACTAAACAACATTTTACAAATCCAGCCCAAAATGGAAGGTACAACAATTATTTTGTTACAAAATTCCCAGACTTCATATTTAAATCAATTTTAAAGCAATCTACAGTTTCTCAGTTCTTTGAATCAGGCATGCATGTTAAGAGGCAGCACACATTTTTTTTTCAAAAAAAGTAAAACCATCACAAATTGCTTCGTTAGGTTACTGGTCTTTCATTTTCTACAGTCGTATGCAAAAGTTTAGGCACCCCTGACAATTTCCATGATTGTCATTTATAAATAATTGGGTGTTTGTATCAGAAATTTCATTTTGATCTATCAAATAACTGAAGGACAGAGTAATATTTCAGTAGTGAAATTAGTTTTTTGTATGAACAGTAAATGTGCAATATGCATCAAAACTAAATTAGACAAGTGCATAAATTTGGGCACCCCAACAGATATATCACATTAATATTTAGTTGAGCCTCCATTAGCAAAAACTACAGCCTCTAGACGCTTCCTATAGCCTGCAATGAGTGTCTGGATTCTGGATGAAGGTATTTTGGACCATTCCTCCTGGCAAAACATCTCCAGTTCAGTTAGATTTAATGGTTACCAAGCATGGACAGCCCGCTTCAAATCACCTCACAGATTTTCAATGATACAGTGCCTCGCGAAAGTATTTCGCCCCCTTGAACATTTCGACCTTTTGCCACATTTCAGGCTTCAAACATAAAGATATAAAACTATTTTTTTTATGAAGAAGCAACAACAAGTGGGACCCGTTCTTGAAGTGAAATGAAATTTATTGGATATTTCAAACTTTTTTAACAAATAAAAAACTGACAAATTGGGCAAACAAAATTATTCAGCCCCTTTATTTTCAGTGCAGCAAACTCTCTCCAGAAGTTGAGTAAGGATCTCTGAATGACCCAATGTTGACCTAAATGACTAATGATGATAAATAGAATCCACCTGTGTGTAATCAAGTCTCCGTATAAATGCACCTGCTCTGTGATAGTCTCAGAGGTCAGTTGAAAGCACAGAGAGCATCATGAAGAACAAGGAACACACCAGGCAGGTCCGAGATACTGTTGTGGAGAAGTTCAAAGCCGGATTTAGATACAGAAAGATTTCCCAAGCTTTAAACATCCTAAGGAGCACTGTGCAAGCGAAAATATTGAAATGGAAGGAGTATCAGACCACTGCAAATCTACCAAGACCCGGGCGTTCCTATAAACTTTCAGCTCATACAAGGAGAAGACTAATCAGAGATGCAGCCAAGAGGCCCATGATCACTCTGGATAAACTGCAGAGAGCTACAGCTGAGGTGGGTGAGCCTGTCCATAGGAAAACAATCAGTCTTATACTGCACAAATCTGGCCTTTATGGAAGAGTGGCAAGAAGAAAGCCATTTCTGAAAGATATCCATAAAAAGTGTTGTGTAAAGTTTGCCACAAGCCACCTGGGAGACACAGCAAACATGTCGAAGAAGGTGCTCTGGGCAGATGAAACCAAAATCGAACTTTTTGGCAATGCAAAACATTATGTTTGGCATAAAAGCAACACAGCTCATTACCCTGAACACACCATCCCCACTGTCAAACATGGTGGTGGCAGCATCATGGTTTGGGCATGCTTCTCTTCAGCAGGGACAGGGAAGATGGATGGAGCCAAATACAGGACCATTCTGGAAGAAAACCTGATGGAGTCTGCAAAAGACCTGAGACTGGGAAGGAGATTTGTCTTCCAACAAGACAATGATCCAAAACATTAAGCAAAATCTACAATGGAATGGTTCACAAATAAACATATCCAGGTGTTAGAATGGCCAAGTTTAAGTCCAGACCTGAATCCAATCGAGAATCTGTGGAAAGAACTGAAAACTGCTGTTCACAAATGCTCTCCATCCAACCTCACTGAGCTCAAGCTGTTTTGGAAGGAGGAATGGGCAAACATTTCAGTCTCTCGATGTGCAAAACTGATAGAGACATACCCCAAGCAAATTACAGCTGTAATCGCAGCAAAAGGTGGCGCTACAAAGTATTAACTTAGTTAAATTTTTTAGTAACTTAATTTTTTAGTTTTTATTTGTTAAAAAAGTTTGAAATATCCAATAAATTTCGTTCCACTTCATGATTGTGTCCCACTTGTTGTTGATTCTTCACAAAAAATTACAGTTTCATATCTTTATGTTTGAAGCCTGAAATGTGGCAAAAGGTCGAAAAGTTCAAGGGGGCCGAATACTTTCGCAAGGCACTGTATTTAGGTCTGGGGACTGGGATGGCCACTCCAGAGCATTGTACTTGTTCCTCTGCATAAATGCCAGAGTAGATTTTGAGCAGTGTTTTTGGTCATTGTCTTGTTGAAATATCCAGCCCTGGCATAACTTCAACTTTGTGATTGATTTCTCTTCATTATTCTCAAGTATCTGCTGATATTGAGTGGCATCCATGCGACCCTCAACTTTAGCAAGATTCCCAGTACCGGCACTGGACAAACAGCCCCACAGCATGACGGAACCTCCACCAAATTTTACTGTGGGTAGCAAGTGTTTGTCCTGGAATGCTGTGTTCTTTAGCTGGCATGCATAACTCCTAATTGTTATGACCAAATCTTTGTTTCATCAGTCCACAGCACCTTCTTCCAAAATGAAGCTGGCTTGTCCAAATGTTCATTTGCATAACTCAAGTGACTCTGTTTGTGGCGTGTGTGCAGAAAAGGCTTCTTCCGCATCACTCTCCTGTACAGCTTCTCCTTGTGCAAAATGTGCTGAATTGTTGAACAATGCACAGTGACACCATCTGTAGCAAGATGATGTTGTAAGTATTTGCAGGTGGTCTGTGGGCTGTTTTTGACCGTTCTCACCATCCTTCACTTTGCCTCTCTGATATTTTACTTGGCCTGCAACTTCTGGCCTTAACAAGAACTGTGCCTGTGGTCTTCTATTTCCTCATTATGTTCCTCACAGTGGACACTGATAGCTTAAATCTCTGCGATAGCTTTTGGTAACATTCCCCTATACCATAATGCTGAACAATCTTTGTTTTGAGGTCATTTGAGAGTTGTTTTGAGGCCCCCATGATGCCAGTCTTCAGAGGAGAGTCAAAGAGAACCACAACATGCAATTGGCCACCTCGAATATCTTTTATCATGATTGGATGCACCTGTCTATGAAGTTCAAGGCTTAATGAGCTCACCAAACCAATTGTGTTCCAATTAATCAGTGCTAGGTAGTTACAGGTATTCAAATCAACAAAATAACAAGGGTGCCCAAATGTATGCACCTGTCTAATTTTGTTCTGATGCATATTGCACATTTTCTGTTAATCCAATGAACCTCATTTCACTACCGAAATATTACTGTGTCCTTCAGTTATTTGATAGATCAAAATGAAATTGCTGATCTAAACACCCAATTATTCATAAATGAAAATCATGGAATTTGTCAGGGGTGCCTAAACTTTTGCATATGACTGTAACTCTTGCTGGCTTAAAAGTACAGCAGCACATGGCCTTGCAGTTAGAACAATGGGACCATAATCGTAATGTAGTTGGATCAAATTTTCAAGCCAAGAATGTGATAAACCTGTCTTGTGTCCATGAGAAGTCACTTAATAATTAAGTTTTAATTAATAATAATAATTGTTCCTGTATGTTGCTCTGTTTAAGGTCATTTACAAAGGATCTTATCTCTTGAAAAGCATGCTAATGTAGACTAATCACAAGTGTAAATTCAATATATGTTTTCACTTATTGCGTATTTAATGTTAAAACCACAAGGGCTTTTCAAGAACAGACAGAGAAAAAAAGCAATGACAGTGTGAAATAATCCTATCTGGAGTGGAGAAGGATCTGACAGAGGCGGGTGCTCTTCAAAAGAACCCTTTGCCATTTGCTATCTTTAAAAAGAGTTAAGAAAGATTTGATATTCAAATTTAAAATCCTTAATATTCAAATGTGATTTTTATGTTAACTCAAAAACCTGTGTCCTTGAAAATCAGATACCTAAGCACTGGGGTCAAACCGGTTCCACAGAGGGCCTAGTGTCTGAAGGTTTTGCTCTCACCTTGTACCTGACTGATTGATTAGGTCATTAATTGGTTAGGAGCTTCACTCATCTGGCAGTCTAGGTTTTATTTGGGAAAAGACCAAAGAAACAGCATACACTAGGCCCTCCATGGATCCGGTGTGAAACCAGCATACACTAGGCCCTCCATGGATCCGGTGTGAAACCAGCATACACTAGGCCCTCCATGGATCCGGTGTGACACCAGCATACAATAGGCCCTCCATGGATCCTGTGTGAAACCAGCATACACTAGGCCCTCAAAGGATCCGGTGTGACACCAGCATACACTAGGCCCTCCATGGATACGGTGTGACACCAGCATACACTAGGCCCTCCATGGATCCGATGTGACACCAGTGGCTTAGGGTAGACTGGCCAAATAAATAAATAAAAATGAAAAAATATGTATTCTCAGCATGAATTTTACATCTGTGTGTATTGAAATCACCCGATGACACAATGCTGTGCGATGCACTGTCACAAAAAAGAAGGAAAGAAAGAACAGGCCTCGGCATCCCAAGTCACCCGGCAGCGTACAGCACTGCATCTGAGGGCCGAGGTCACATTAGTGGGTTACACCCCAAGGTGGTTCTCATTTGGTCAAAACCTTGGAAACCCAAAGGGGTGGCACACAATTAACCTTGCTCATTAGAAGGGAACAGGCGGGACCTTCCATGTTTCATTGCGTGCCAGAGACTCCTTGGTGGTCTGGAGTCTGCAGGTTATTTAAATGGCTTCCTAGTCTGCTAGCTTGGTGGTAAAAAGCTGCACTTTGTGCTGAATGTTTGGAGGATGCATGTCCAGATTATGTTCCCTCTCAAAGCCTGATGTTAGTGGCTGAGATAAGACACTGCTGTAACTGTAGTGGTACCAGGAAATGATGACATAAATAGGCCAGATTGGATAGAACACTCTGGATAACTGAACCATCTGGCCTGTACTCGTTCCGTTTGCGTAACCATTATTTTCAGAAACCTGTTGTATTGAGCAAATAAAGGTTGTTAAAAGCACTCATACAAACATACACATAGATACACTCCTTTGTATCCCATATCACTGGATAAATAGTAGGAGCTGTGGCTTAAATGCAGACAAGCCTGAATTCACTGATTACAGGATCCGTAATGGTCCTTGTTCTTGATTAGGGTCAACCCGAAAAAATCCTGTAAACATCTCTACTAAGCCATACTCCACACAAACAACATGCAGGTCCACCTTCTTGCATGACACCAGAGATGCTATCATTTGTCAAAACAATTTAATGAGAAGGTCAATCTCGCCACCCAGTTTGTGTACTCCATGTGTTGTACCAATGATGAGTTGAATCTGTTTGCCAAAATGCATTTTGATCTTGCAATTTTTTTACATACAAACACGCCCCCACCACCGCATTTCCAGATTTTGACACGCTCGCCTCATCTAGTTAACAATCATCAGTGATGTTACATGGCTAGCCACCTCAAGACTGCATTCCTGCTGGCTAAACAAGCTGAAATTACAGCTGTTTCTTCAAATAGTGCAGTAAAATAATGGAAGAAATAAAATTGGGAACAAACTCAGGTTTCACACAAGTGTATCACCATAGACAACGCACATACACACAACTTTTAATTGTGTGTGACATTAAATTGTGTAAAACCTGCATTACCTGAGGTATTTTTTCAGGCATTTCTTGAAGAGAGAGTTCAAAATCACTGGTTTAGACCATTGAACAAGGCTAGACCACTTATGAAACATGTCTTAAATAAATTTAGCTAAACAAAATTCTGAGACACCCTCGTTAAATTAAACTAATAAAATAAAACTGGTTAAAAATGTAATGTATTTTTGATGTCCAGAATTGTACAATCCTATTAATAGTAGGTACACACATCCTTGTGGTTTCATTTTACCTTCCTCTTCTCTGTAATCTCTGTCACAGACAGAACAGTAATTTCACAAGGATTGCATTTAAGAAATTATAGAAAATCACATATTGACATGTTTATTACAGAACCTACATTTTCAACACATTTGCCTGTAGGACAGCTTGCTATTTGAGTGATAAATAGGAGTGCAGACTGCAGACAAACCAGTGGTGTTTCACTGTCATGGCTCGCTTTCTGACAGACACCAGTTCTATGAATACATCACAACATCATTCTAGAGGAGAAAAGCTGTACACTGCAGACAGCCAATTAGCAAATAAAATAAACTAACTTAAAGTTAGATTTCCCCTAAACATGTCAATATTCTTACCCTCTTCCTGTCCCAGTGGCTGGTTGGTCAGCTGGGTCTCCAAGGAAACCTGTTGGCCGCCACCCACTCCCTGAGTCTGGCCGAGCCCAAGCATGGCCTGCTGTTCTGAGCCCACTGTGGGAGGAGTCTGTTGCTGTAGGGAGCCGCCCTCCAGCTCCACCTGCATGTTGTGGGTCACCGTGGTGCCGTCCATGGGGTCATCCAATGGCGAAGGCTCTGTGTTCTGCTGTTGGTCCAGCTGCTGTGCCAGCTCGTATCTTGGGACAGGAGAATGGGTGTTCAGGTGATTTTTTTTAAACATGCAATTCTTAGTGCAAAAAGACTGCAGAATTTTAGTGGAGAAAAATGTATTTAAATGGAAATGATAAATTATTTGGGAATGGGAAACCCTTGCAAGCCAGTCATTTTATTTTTAACCAGGAGGGCATGTTGAGAACAGTTTCTCATTTGAAACGGCCACCTGGCCAAGATAAAAGCACAAACGTGCAAGATGACAGGTTACACATGAACTTACGCAAGAAAAATAAACATAAAAATAATAACATACTAACAATAAATACAGGGTGCATATGTTCAACGTAATTGATTGAATTATATGTAGAGTTACTGCCAGAAATGTCTGAATTAGAGGTAGATTAATGGGTGTGTAAAGTGGCATGGCAATAACAATGGAATATTTAACACTTGTGCGTAACTGTGCAAATAGTTAATGTGCAAAAGACATTCAATAAATACAGTACTGTGCAGATGAGTGCATACAAATGCACCATTTGGCACTGGGTCAAAACAGGGCAGAGGTATTGAGCGAGTGAGAGGGGAGGGTCAGCATGTGCAGTGATTGAATAAAGCCTTGCTGATGACAAGCCCTGATTTAAAGGAGGTGAGGGGGGCGTGTTCTTGAGATTTTGTGATTTTTGTTAGCTGCTGGAAACTGGAAGGAGTTGCGGCCAAAGGAGGTATGGGCTTTTGGAATGAAGTGATACCAGTGGGTCAGGCGTCAAGTATGTAGTGAGGGCCAGCCCACTAGTGCAAATAGGTCGCAGTGGTTGGTGTTAAATTAAATTGAATAACATTTAATAATAGATTGGAGATGGCAAATGTGGGTCAGGAATTAAACCGAGCAGTCTAGACAGACACCTAGGTATTTTAGGTGTCCACATATTATAGTTTAGACCCATCCAGATTGGTGATGCAAAGTGGCACAGATTTAGCTAATTTACATTAGCTACTTTATCAAGAAGAAATATTTGTTCACAAGTACATTTTGGTCCCATTTGGACATACAACACAATATCGATCTCAACCCACCACCACCAGACGACCTTAAAACAAAGTGACTAACTGAATATTTAAATGTGAAAAAGGACCTAGTTTGTCCACGTTTTCACCTGGTTGGGTCACGTGACCTTAAAGGGACACTCCAGACCCCTAAAAAGCTAAAAATCATTGTGCATGTAATGTTTCTAAAATGACAGTCACTAAAAACACCTCTGCACATTCGATAATTCCCAACTTGGCCACAATACTTTTTCGAAAATACATCTACAGTCTTGGTCAAAAGTTTTGAGAATGTCACAAATACTAATTTTCGCAGTCTGCTGGCTCAGTGTTTTTTTGCATATACTAGAATGTCATGAAGAGTGATCAGATGAATTTCAATGAATTGAAATGAATCCCAAAAAAAAACATTTCACCCCTGCCACAAAAGGACCAGATGCCATCACGTCAGTGATTGTCTCGTGGGTTTGTCACAGATGGGAGTGTTGACGAGAACAAGGCTGGAGATCACTATGTCAGGATTGTAAGGCTGTAAGGATTATCCTTGCCTGTGAAGCCCTTTTTGCACAAAGCAGGTAACCATGGTTGACAGAAGAAGAACAATGATTTTGAGCACCACCCTTCTTTAAAATAATAAAAATAATAATAATACATTTTATTTGTATTGCGCCTTTCTGAATACCCAAAGCGCTACAGCAGTACAATTAAAAAATAAATACATAAAAATATAAATGCAACAATAAATGGAATAAAATACACTTCCAGTGTTCACAATTAAGTTAAAAACACTATCTTAAAAAGATGTGTTTTTAACTCTTTCTTAAAACCACTTAAAAGTTGGGGCATTCCTTACAGTTGAAGGAAGTGCATTCCACAGCCTAGGGGCTGCCACAGAGAACACGTCTGCAAGAAGGTTGTTTAAGGAGAAAGGAGTTAGCAGAGCGGAGAGATCGAGAAGGCATATACAGCGTTATTAAGTCACATATATATGATGGTGCAGTTCCATGGACAGCTTTAAAAGTTAAAATAAGTGTTTTTAAATCAATACAGGAATGGACAGGAAGCCAATGCAGGTTCCTAAGCACCCCAGTGATATGCTGACGAAAAGGAGTATGTGTAAGAACATGAGCAACAGAATTTTGTATGTATTGCAGGCGCTTTATAGATTTTGCTGGTAGGCCAAGATACAGGGCATTGCAATAAAACCTTCCAGTCTGTTATTCTAACTCAATCAGCATGACATAGTGAGCTGCTAGTAAGATTGCACCTAAATCAACCATTTATTGGACCATCAAGAACATCAAGGAGAGAGATTAAATTGTTGTGAAGGCGTCGGGTGCCCAAGAAAGTCCAGCAAGCACCAGGACTGTTTCCTAAAGTTGATTAAGATGTGGGATCGGGGCATCACCAGTGCAGACTTGCTCAGGAATGGCAGCATAAAGTGTGATTGCATTTGCACGCACAGTGAGGCAAAGACTTTTGGATGAAGGCCTGGTGTCAAGAAGGGCAGCAAAGAAGCCACTTCTCTCCAGGAATAAGAGACTGATATGCTGCATAAGGTACAGGGATTGGACTGCTGAGGACTGTGATAAAGTGATTTCCTCTGATAATTAGCCTTACTGATTGTTGGGCCATCCGGAAAACACCTTGTCCAGAGAAGACAAGGTGAGCGCTACCATCAGTCCTGTGTCATGCCAACAATAAAGCATCCTGAGACCATTCATGTGTGAGGTTACTTCTCAGCCAAGGGAGTGGGCTCACTCACAATTTTTCCTAAGAAAACAGCCATGGATGAAGAATGATACCAACACATCCTCCGAGAGAAAATTCTCCCAACCATCCAAGAACAGTTTGGTGTTGACCAATCCCTTTTCCAGCATGGGCTGCCATCAGTCAGGATGTGGCCCAGAAGTTAATTGACAGCATGCCAGGGCAGATTGCAGAGGTCTTGAAAAAGGAGGGTCAACACTGAAAATATTGACTCTTTGCAGAAACTTTATGTAATTGTCAATAAAAGCCTTTGGAATGCTTGTAATTACACTTCAGTATACCATAGTAACTACTGACAAAACAAGAACAATGAACAATGAATCAGCAAACTTTGTGGAGACCAATATGTGTGGCATTCTCAGAACTTTTGAACACAATTCTAGATTCAGGAGATGTGTTTGGTTGACTTCCTAATATTTATTTGTCCCATTTTATTCTCCTATTTACTAAATAAATCAAAACGAACATTTAGTATGTTTGAAAATATTGCAGTGACGCCACCGCAGGATGCCTGGAAAACTTACGACCGAGTTTGGTATTACCGAATGCACTGAGGGGTTTTTAGTGACTGTCAGAAACATGAGCGACAACGCTTTTTAGATGTTTAGGTATCTGGAATGTTCCTTTCTCTAACCTGTGTGTTTTCATGTGCTTCCGGCAGTTCGGCGATGACTTGAAGGTCTTCTGGCAGTAGGGACACATGTAGGGCCTGATTTCACTGTGGGTGGTCATGTGACGCCGCAGGCTCCCGCTAGTGGTGAAGGTGGTGTCGCACATCAAGCACTTGTAAGCCTTGAGGCCAGAATGTGTCCTGATGTGGGCCTTCAGCACCCCCGAGGACGCAAAGCCTTTACTGCACTGGATGCACTTGTACGGTCTCTCTCCAGTGTGAGACCTGAAGGGCGAAGAGGTCACAATGTTAACATTGTGAGACACAGTTATGAGAAGAAAGAAAAGGAATTTAAGACATTGGACACACTGCTAATTGCCACCTTTATTGCCAGCTCAGTCCGCAAGGATCACAATCGCCTTGGGTGTAGTAGAATGTTATTAAGGTAATGAATGTGTGGAAAGGTGAAGTTATGACAGAAAGTTATTGTCTGAGTCCTTGGTCCTAATGAGGAAGTATAATTTGTTCTGTATGGGACTTGTTTGTAATGCTTAAGATGGAACCGACAAAGTCTTCTTAAAAAAGATATCAATCATCAGCTCTAACAGTCAACTTATGCATCATACATTTGTCAATGTAGAAATTAACATTGACAGCAGAATTAAATTTTAAACACATTTCTTATTTAGGAATATGCTTCTCTGTGACAGCTTTGACTTGGGCTCTGTCATGGTTTGAAGTGAACAGACTCAAGAGGATAAAGAACATTGATCTAAAAAAGGCTGAGTAAACTGACAAAAGGTCCCTGGCGTTACCAAGGTTACAATTTTTTGGGGGTGTTATTTTTTGGTACTCTTTCCTTGTCCACAGAGACTGTGACCTTTACTAATAGGCTATTTCTTTTCCATTTTCCTCTGTAGTAAAATGAAGAAAAAATTTGTGTAGAGAAGAAGTCCTGTGTGCAAGCCCAAAGGGCAAAATGACACCCTGTGAAAATCAATGAGTAGTGCACAGGCAATTATTCATCGGTCCCACAAACCCATCACTGAACACAAACTGAACACAAAACTAATTTTGGCAAATGTTTCCTGTGCTAAAATGTGGGCTGAGAATTCTAGATACATTTGATAGCTAATATTATAATATTATAAATACCAATGCCACTCAAACCCACCACTGTGACATTACACATTAATCTAAGAACAACCTGGTTTAAAAGGTATGGTAATACAATTTACTGTCAAACTACACACACATTTTTCTCTGCCGGTCTCAGTTTCTGAATCCTCTCTACCTGGCCTGTCTAATCAGAACCAGAACTGGCCAGCTAGGCATAGACAACAGACAGTAGCCCAATCAGATTTCAATTAGTATTTAACATTCTTAAAAGACCCCGTTCACATAATCAGTGTTCTACCTTCAAAACAGGGCAATGCTTTATAAGACACAATATGAGTGACAATGAATTCCAGTCAACAGAATCAGAGAAAGCCTCGTATCCCACTGGTGATATGCCTGAAACTATGTGGAGTCCCTTTTGTCAATGTAATATCACCTTTTATTAAACTGTATATTTAATAGGAGCTTGGCAATTTCATTCAGATGATGACCTCACTGGTATCCGCCTTTAATAAAACAATCCAAGCATATTTATTTTTAGATGACCTTTATTAAAGAGCCGCAATTTGGCAAGCTCTCCTGCTCATTCCCCAAGGCTCTGTTGTGTTCCTCCCTGGTTTTCCAGTATCAGATGAGGAGCATGCATCACAGAGCAATAAAGGTGAAATCGAACCACTCACTGATAACAGTGGCTTGGCAGCTGCCTCATGTACACTAGGCTTACCTCCCATCACAATGACCCTGTACCAATCTGTATACACTGATGACAATCTATTAATAGATTTCACATTCTATTATACGATTGTTTTGGAATATGCATTTAATACAGATATCCAACTGAATAGCTTACCAAATGCATTCATTTGTATGATGATTTGCTGATGAGGAATTGGTGTAATGTTCAATTATGTGGCTAGAAAACTAGTGTAACTTTCACAAGGGAAAATTTATAGTAGGAAAATGTATAAATGTTTTGATACACAGTATTCTACCATCCAAATTGTGCATGTCCAATTCCCCTGAACATGCCTTGTTGGCAAGTCCTCTACAGGTGTGGGATTTTCAGTGTCTCTCTGTAACAGAGCCTGAGTCGGTGGTTTCATTCCCCACCTTCATAGTTTAACATTCTCCCTACATCATGCATCCAATGGATCGCCTCTTTCTGTTTCAGCTGCACACACCTGGTATTCATTTATTTATCAGTACATGTTTTTAAGTTTCTGTGTTTGTGGTGTTACTTGTCGATTATTGTTTATCTGTGTTAAAGGGTGATGTTGATTCCTCCCTAGAGTGATACAGTTACGATGAAACATACCGTAGTAAGTTCTGAGTCTAGTGTATATACAGTGTGGTCTCCAAAATTACTGGCAAGGCAATGCACAAACAATACTTTAAAAACATAAACAATATAATTAGAGATAAACTCAAAATACCAACATGTGAGAAACACTGTACTGTATTAATGTGCCAATGGAACCAACCAAATTCATAAAATTATTTAACACAAAATAAATTTAATTAAACTCACGGTTTCATAATAATTGGCACTACTTATTTAGTACTTAGTGCAACTATCTCGGGCAAGGTTAGATGCATGGAGTCTCTTCCTGTAATGTTTGACAAGTTTAAGGAACATATGGAGGAATTTTGGACCATTCCTCTATGCAGATCATTTCAAGTGCCTTGACATTCTTGGGTTTGCACTTATCAACTGCCCTCTTCAACTCAGCCCACAGGGTTTCGATCGGATTGAGGTCCGGTGACCGAGATGGCCATGGCAAAACATTGATTTTGTTGTCTCTGAACCATTTCTGAGTGGATCTTGATATATGTTTTGGGTCATTGTCTTGTTGGAATGTACACCTATGGCCAAGTCCCAGGATTCTGGCAGAGGCAACCAGATTGTCAGCCAATATTGCCTGATACTTGGTGGAATTTGATATGCCATCAATCTTGACCAGTGCCCCTGGACCTCTGGAATTAAAACAGCCCCAAAGCATCACAGTGGGTATGAGGTACCTCTCCTTGTATGCATCTCTGTTTCGAAGCCAAACATGCCAATGCTTATCTGACCAAAACATTCAATTTTGGTCTCATCTTATCAGAGCAACTTCTTCCAGTCATAATTTAAATGATATTTGACAAAACTTGAGTCTGGGTCTTGCGGTCAGAAAGGGCTGCCTGTAGTCATAAGGTTGTGTAGGTGGCATATCATTGTTCTTTTTTAAACCAAGACGCCACCAAGGCCTGCAATTCTTTCACAGTGATTATTGGGGATTGTTTTGCTTCTCTCACCATCCTCCTCCCTATCCTGGGGGGCAAAAATGCATTTGCATCCTTTACTCATGAGGTTTTCAACTGTTCTATAAATTTTGAAATGTTTCATAATTGCCCTGAAAGTGCTCAATGGTATTTTCAAATCGTTTGTGGATCTTGTAGCCATTACCATATTTATGAAGGTCTACGACCATCGTTTCTTTTGAACTGTCAGTTCTTTTGTTTTCTTCATGATGTTGGATGACAAAGGGATATTGCATGCATGTAACCTATTATTATATTTGATTATACCCTAGTGAAACAGGAAGTGACGTAATAGCTCAATTCCTTATGACTTAATATTAACTTAAATAATTGGAATTGAATTTTGGTAGATGTTATTTACAATAATATTTAAGGGTGCTATTGATTGTGAAACCTTGATTTGGAGGACATTGATTGTTTTATTTAATCAATAAATTATTTTGGTTGGTTCCATTGACACATTAATAAGGTACAGTATTTCTCACATGTTGGTATTTTGAGTTTCTCATATTTCTTACAGTATTGACTGTGCATTGCCAGTCAGGGGTGCCAGTAATTTTGGATCCCACTGTATATTTATTCCAGCCGAGCACTGTATTGGGCACCATTGATTTCTTTATTACAGTGTTTGCTTATGTGTTCTATGTCACTTGTGTTCATCTTATTAAATGGATATATGCCCTTGCCTCCTGCATACTCCTTATCCATTACGGGGATGGTCAAGGGCGATCACATGCCTCCCGTAAGCATATCACCAAACCATCTGATTCTTATAACACTACTCTATTAACGCATTATACATTCACCATTATACATTCATGTATATAGGATTATACATTCACCAACTATTCTTCCTCCAATACTTATCTACTCTCTCAACCCATGCAGCACTGTACCAATGTGTGCCACCCTGTGCTGGCACTCCGGGCATACTTGAAAATGCCATGACCAGAATCGTTGTCCTGTGAAGCAGCATGTATTGTATGCAGTAGACCTCGTTGTGTTGTTCGTTGAACCATTTGCCTCTCTGTCACACTTCTAATCTTTTCCGAAGGCAGAAAAATACAAGGGTAGCTGGGGATGATTAACAAAACAATAGGGGCTATTGTTTTTGTTAAAAATATAAAAAATATCAAAGATATAGGCATGACACTCATCCATACCTAACATGCTGCTTGAGGTGGCTGGATTTCTTATAGCCCTTGTTACACTGGGGGCACTTGTATGGTCGGTCGCTGTCCAACTCCAGGTATGAGTGGAAGGAAAGGCGAGGGTTCTGGGACTGGATTAGACCTGAGAGGGAGGGGGACAATATCAACAGGTGGAATACATACCGATGATGCAAATAGTTAAACTATACATCTGAACATTTCATGACAAAGGTTTGCATTAGTAAAGGACTTTTCCCAGTATTGGTTGACAAGTGCGACTGAAACTAATTGAAATTTCGTATGTCAACAAGTACTACTAAATATGCTCTAATGTCTGCATTTTTGAAAATAAATGAAAAATATCTATGTAAACAAAACAGGCTGAGTAGATTTGCATGGTGGGGGGGTGAGGGCAACGGCAATTATGCACTGTGGCAATTATGCACTATGGCAATTATGCACTATGTCAATTATACCTTGGAAGTCCAGAGTTCTCACGAGAGCACAATTTGAATTTGCTCAGCAAGTTACTCTGGCACCGGGTAATTCTGCTCATTAACTATGCCCTTGTATCCGAGCTGCACCAATCACATCGGTGTATCTGATATAGGCGTGCCAGAGGCGTGTTAAACAGATGACGAAACGACAGCTCTGCGACCCCGAAGTCATTAATAAACATTGTAAGATCGCTATGGATTAACACCAGATGTTTAAAACGACTTGGGCCACTACAATGAACGAGTTAGACTTGGCTTTTTGTCTAAAAGAGGAACAAAAGACGGGGCTCGAATCGTTCCTTTTTTTATAAAAGGACGTTTTTGCTGTTTTGCGACCTGATACAGCAAGAGTTTTATCTACCAGTTAGCTCCGCTATAGGGTTAGTGAAAACCCACTGGTGATTGGTCGTAGTGTTATCCAATTGCGTACAGTGAGATTTTCAAATGCACGCTTGGTGCCCCCCCTCGAGTTGAGTCATTTACATTACTCGAACCCAGACCCTTAATCGTTCAG
Source organism: Umbra pygmaea (assembly GCA_016801145.1). Lineage (NCBI taxonomy): Eukaryota > Metazoa > Chordata > Actinopteri > Esociformes > Umbridae > Umbra > Umbra pygmaea. The sequence goes on along the minus strand of JACXGM010001826.1, from coordinate 14,271 downwards.
GATTTGGTTCTGGATTTTTCCAGGCTATGGCAATTATGCACTAAGGCAATTATGCACTACGGCAATTATGCACTATGGGCAATTATGCACTATGGCAATTATGCACTATGCACTCACTAATCTAGGTGGGTCTAGATAAAAGCATCTGGTATGACTAAAGTGTAAATATAAGCACCTTTGGCAGCTGTCTTCTCAGGTTAATCTCTAAAAGCTTTGCACACCTGGACTGTGCAATATTTACTAATTATTCCATCCAAAATATTTCAGCAACTGTGAAGGTGTTAGGGATAATTACCAGAGAGCAATTTTTAAGTCTTGTCATAGATTTCAAAACAGATTTCAGAGCAAACTGTAACTTGGACACTTCACTGTCTTCTTAGTAAGAAACTCAGTGTAGATTTGGCCTTATTATGTTGCTTATTGCCCTGCTAACACGTGAGCAGCCATCTTCTTAAGTTTTTAAAGGTTTTGCACACCTAGATTGTGTAATATTTTATTATTATTCTTTTGAAGTATGTTCAGGCCCTGTGAAATGTTAACGATAATGGCTAGACAGTAGCCATAGATGTCAATACAGATTCAAGGAAAAACTGTAATTTATACAGGTGTGAGACAGAATGTTCTTAGTAAGAGCAATAAGCCTTCTAGTCACATGATGGTCTAACATGTGAGAGCTATGAGCTATCAGCTACCTGTAGTCACATGCAGCCAAGATGGCCTTGACTGTCTCCCTGTAGGAGAAAAGTGCTGACTGATCTTGAGTGGCATTTACACTAACAAGCCATATGTCTCAGAGTATGGTCTTGACCTCATTACCCCTGCTGAAACATTCTCAACTGAGTTAAAACATTCTAAACTGTTTAATATTGTTTTATAAGATTCTCATATAGAATTAGTCCTGACATACTGAAAGATACATTCCTCTCCCAGTGTATTGTGTATAGCAGCAGCTATTCCACTATGATTTTGTCTTAGCATTTTCCCATTTCCTATGATAATCCTTATTGGCAGACTTAATAGCCTCAGTTTCTCAAAAAACTGCCTCGTTTGGTTCACCAACTATAGCCGCTTTCCGACTGCAGGGATTTTTGCAGTTCCTAGAACATAACGTTCCTATAACCCTTTTATTCTTGTGTTCCGATAGAAGAAATTGCGGGATTATTTAGTTCCTCGCACCGCCGTTCCTATAATCTTTTTAGCTCCTACTCCAGAGCAGGGTCTTTCCCTTTTCCCTTTTCCTAAGTCTACGCTTTGTTTGTCTGTTGCGTATAATACTACATATTATGCTGGAGCCTTCGTCTTTTGTGTTTCTGTGTTAAGTGGCTACTTAATTTCTTTACTCCTGCCTAGTTGTTAAACGCCATGGTTAGAACTCCGTAGGACATTATCAACACAACATTATTTTTTTAAATTGTATTGGATGTCGTTTTCAGCCTTGTAATCTGAACGAACAGAAAGCAGCTGAAGAAACCAGGAAAACAACCAGATCATCCGCATAGACATAAGATGATTTAGACACTTATCTCTAATCATACACCCAGTGTTACAAACATTAACTGTGAAATGTTGTTGTATGTGGCGCTATCCTAAAGTCTAGTGACAACACTATAAAAGCCTGTGGCGGTACTTGCGTCAATCTCTTACCCCTCCTACCAGTTCCTATGGCCACTTGACCAGTGCAAATGCAAATAGCAAAACCGGTTTTGGGGGAGAGTAGTTAGTAGAACTGTTTAGAAGTGGACTGTTCCTATAACTATGTTCCTGTAACTACTTGGTCGGAAAGCGGCTATTGTTAAATTTATTTGAGGGTCTGTTCTCTGGACCCTTGGAGGTCTCTATTGGGGTGCCAAAGAGTTCGATTCTTGGGCCGACACTATTCTCTGTGTATATCAATGATGTCCCTCTTGCCACTGGTGACTCTCACGGGAACTGTTCACTCGCCTTTTGAAATTTTGCGTGCCAACACTTGGTTCGCCCTTCACTGGCTGCTTGTGTGTGAATGTTTAGCTGTTCCAAAAAATTTGTAAAATGCTGAGAGTTTGACTAGCTCTCATATCTAGCAATATAGTATGATGGAGAAAGAAGCTTGTGGAGAATAGTAGCATCTGTACTGTTTAGATAACGTATTATCTAATACCAAATGAAATGTTGTCCTACCGAGTAGTAGTATTCTCCAAAAATTATACAACTTCGTGCTATAGTCCACATCTATGAAGGGAATAATTGCATTTAAAAAGATTTACACAAAGATCTCCATCGAAAACATGAATAATGACGGGAAGATGCTTGTTGTGACAATGTCAATGGCAGTATGTATGCCGTTGACATTGCTGCTGCACGGCAGACGACAATACAGGACTACAGCAAAGTTCACGAGTTAGCAACAGAATTCCTATAATAGCTTTTATTTCCATACACTGCTCAGTATATTTGGGAACACCACTCAGTCTATTCCAAATCAAAACATGAAGAAATATGTATCAAATTTCTTATTACTTACAGAAAGTGAATAAGGAATGTTAGGCTGTTCAAAAAAATAGCAGTGTCTGCATTTGTCTTTACAAACTGTATAAACTGAAAAATGCTTGAAGATTTAGCCATCCTGTGAATCACTGAACAAAAAATTTGTTGTATAACCATGGTTTCTGAGAACTGCCTCACATGTGTGTTGCATGGAGTCTAACAAATTCTGGCACCTGTGAACAGGTATTCCAGCTGAGGACGTTGGACTACATTCCACAGTTCCTCTGCATTTTTTGGTTTTGCCTCAGAAACAGCATTTTTTGTTTCACCCCACAAGTTTTCTATTGGATTAAGGTGCAGGGATTGGGCTGACCACTCCATAACTTTAATGTTGTTGGTCTGGAAACAAGCTGCTGCTTGCTTACTGGTGTTTTTGAGGTTGTTGTCTTGTTGGAACACCCATTTTAAGGGCATTTTCTCTTTGGCATAACGCACCATGAGCTCTTGAAGTATTTTGGTGTATTCAAACTGATCCATGATCCATGGTATGCGATAAATAGGCCCGACACCATAGTATGAGAAACATCCCCATGTCATGATGCTTGCGCAACCATGCATCACTGTCTTCACAGTGTAATGTGGCTTGAATTCAGTGTTTAGGGGTCGTCTGACAAACTGACTATGGCCCCTAGACCAAATAGGTAAAATCTTGCTTTCATCAATCCACAAAATGTTGCACGATTTCTCTTTAGGCCAGTCAATGTGTTCTTTGGTAATCTCTAACCTCTTCAGCACATGACGTTTTTCAACAATGGGACTTTGCGGGGGCTTCTTGCAGATAACTTGGCTTCACTTAAGCATCTTCTAATTGTTACAGTACTCACAGGTAACTTTAGATCTTCTTTGATCACCCTGGAGCTGATCTTTGGCTGAGTCTTTGCCATTTTGGCTATCCTTCGATCCATTTGAATGGTGCTTTTTCATTTTCTTCCACAACTTTGTGGTTTTGGTTGCCATTTTAAAGCATTTGAAATCATTTTAGGTGAGCAGCCTATCATTTTCTGCACTTCTTTCTGTGTTTTCCCTCTCCAAAGAAACTTTTTAATCAGTGTACACTGTTCTGCTGAACAATGTCTGGAATTACCCATTTTACTCAGATTTCAGAGAAATGCACTATAACCAGCATGTACAAAAGTTGCTGCCTTCATCCTTGAATAAACACTACCTGTTTGATACCTGTTTTTCACAGGTATTAATTTCACAGAATTAATGACCTCACTGCTTGAACTCCACAGCACTATTATTTTAAACATGCCCCTTTCACTTACTAATTCAATTACACAGAATCAGCAGCATGCATGTCATGCTGCTGATTCTGTGTAATTGAATCAGTAAGTTATTCAATTACACAGAATCAGCAGCATGGCATGCATGTCATGACTGTTGGACCTGTTGGTTTTCTATTACTCTACTGCACCTACTACTATTAAAACTGGGCTCCATGGTAGAAGTCACAGGAAGACCCCACATCTAAGACAGACACAAAAAAGCCACCTGGGAGAATGTCCTTTCGACAGATGAAGCAAAAGTAAATATTTGGGTAAATCACAAAAGCTCCATGTTTACAGGTAAAAATCACCTTATCATCATCCTTATCGTGAAACACGGAGGAGGCTCAGTGATGTTTAGGTGTTGCTTTGCTGCCTGTGAAACTGGGTGCCTTGAATCTGTGCAGGGCACGATGAGATGAGAAGATTAATTTTGGAGTAAGGGATTTAGATGAATTTTGGAGAACTGAAGCCGTTTGCTCATGAAGTATTGGCCAAACTACCAGTTGAGCAGTGCAGAAACCTCATTCAGAGCTACAGACAACGCTTGATTGCAGTTATTTTCTCCAAAGGCTGTGCAAGGAAATATCAGGTTAAGGGTCCTAATATTTTGGTCTGTATCATTTGCATTTGTTTTACATTTTAAATATGTTATGTAATGAACAAAAAGCAAATTTTCTGTTTAATTAAATACTCAAAATAAAGAATGTTATATACCATGGGTCTTCAACTTTCTCCTCAGGGACCCCCAGACGTTCCAGATTTTGTCGTAGCCCTGAACAGGAACACCTGATTCATTAATGAAAGGTTTGATGACAAGCCTAATCAGGTGTGCCTGTTCAGGGCTACAACAAATTTCAGGAATGTCTGGGGGTCCCTGAGGGCAGGGTTGAAAGCATATGTTGTAAACCAAATACTTTTGTCAAATTCTACTTAATTCAGAAAAAAATAAGGGAACATTCTCACACAGCTACTGTATACAACTAGAGCTAGCTAGAAGACTAGTAGTTGTTGCTTTTCTAACTGAAATGATTTCATGCCAATAACTTCTTACCCATATCATCATATGGTTTTCAGTGTTAAATGGTAGTTCAGGCTACTTTGACAAACAATAAAACACTTTTTCTTTTTTATTTTCAACAACGCAACAACAACGCAAACTGCAGTACACATTGGTTGTGCTTTGGAAGGTCAGCGTCAGCGGGGGTCAAAGTTGGAAATATTCTAAATATGCGCCTAGGGTAGAGCCCTTGCTAGATTAAGTCCAAATGCCTGCCCCATAGCAAATGAATGACACAGCCGACGCAAAGCATTTTTAACATTGGTCATTGACAAGGCCTTTAATGCATAACACAATTTTCGGTTAATATGAGTTATAAAAATAAGTTGTGCAACTGCCTTTCGAGCAGTGCAGGATCATTTTAAACAATAAACAAAATCCAAATGAGTAATGGAAAGTCATAATCCACTGAAGTGCTCAAATGGTTCAATAATGCACATAATACAGTATATAGAGGCTTTAGCAATATTCAAAAATGCATTATAATGAATATCAACTATGATAAACCGACATATTAATGATAGAAGTATGATGAAATTGGAACAATGTAAATCCAAATTACTCAATGAATAATAAAAGATGTGAGTCCAGTGGTTGCATTTTTCTAATGCTTATTTTTAATTTACAATGTCAATTGAGAACCTTTGGATATCCTTTATATTTCCTTACTTAACTTGTTAATTATCAATACAGATTTTCACACAGAATTCTACACCGTGTTCCAAATTATTATACAAATTGGAATTAAGTGTCATAAACGTTAAATATTTTGTTTTTAAATCAAACTGATGGTATTGTGTCTCTGGGCTCTTTGGATCACTGAAATCTATCTCAGACACCTGTGATAATTAGTTTGTCAGGTGAGCCCAATTATAGGACAACTACTTTAGAAGGATGTTCTACATTATTAAGCAGGCTACAGGTTTCAAGCAATACGGGAAAGAAAAATGATCTCTCCGCTGCAGAAAAGCTCACAGAAACGGTCAAACAGTCTTGTTTACTGATGAGTGCTGTGCAACCCTGGATGGTCCAGATGGATGGAGTAGTGGATGGTTGGTAGATGGCCACCATGTCCCAATAAGGCTGCGAGATCAGCAGGGAGGTGGCGGAGTCATGTTTTGGGCCGGAATCAACGGGAGAAAGCTGGTAGGTGCTTTTAGGATCCCCGAAGTTGTAAAAATGTATAGTATACACAATACTGTCTATACACTATATACAAAGTATATACATTTTCTGACTAAACACTTGTTTCCATGCTACAAAAAAGAAGAACCGTGCCTTCTGTAGCAAAAGGCACCACTTCATTCTGCAAACAATACCTCTGTGTCATTGGCTGCTATGGGCATAAAAGGAGAAAAACTCATGGTGTGGCCCCCATCCTCCCCTGACCTCAACCCTATTGAGAACCTTTGGAGCATCCTCAAGCAAAAGATCTATGAGGATGGGAAGCAGTTCGCATCAAAACAGCAGCTCTGCGAGGCTATTCTGACATCTTGCAAAAAAATTCAAGCAGAAACTCTCCATAATATCACAAGTTCAATGGATGCAAGAATGGTGAAGGTGATATCAAAGGTGTCCTATGTTAACATGTAACTTGGACTGTTAAGATGTGTTTGATTTAAATTGTTTTGATTTCAGTAAATATTACCTCCTAATGCTGCAAATTCAACAAATGACCATTTTCAGTTCTTTACAACCTATAAAATGTTTTTAAACTCTGATGTGCATAATAATTTGGAACAGTGCATTTTGAATTTTCATAGGGTGGATGGTTCAATGAAATTCAATTCGACTTATACCCTAACAGTTGGTGACTTGAAATTATACTGACTATCATTTGCATCGACTATTTAGGAATATCAATGTAAAATATAATTTGCATAATAATTTGGAATGTGGTGTATATATTTTTTTCCTGGATTCTAGAGCACCAAGTACACACACATTTATTTATTCAATTGGAACGCAGTTTTTTAATGCAGATTTTTGAGGAGTCCGCATTTTGAAAACGTAGACTTAAGAAAGCTAACGCAACATCTGTATGTATGGTTTATGAACATGTTGTGAGATCTATGCGTTGTTTAAAAGCAGAGTTTTGTACGCAAGTGTGCACATTTATGGAAGTGTGTATATAAGGATGTATGTTTACGTATACAAAAATCTAATAAATACACTGGATAGAACCACAACTCCTCTGAACTTAGTGATTCATGGCAAATCTGTCAAAGTGAGGACCGTCAGTCAGTCAATGGAAAAAACCTACTTATAGCTTGGGGTTCGAGAAAGGTTGACAATTAGGTTTAGAATTAGGGTGCAGGGGTTAGCAGTAAGGTTTGGGGGAGATTTGAGGTTAGGATTTCGGGGAGAGGGGAGATTTTTAAAAGGAGTGCCAGTGTAGTCAAACTAGCATGGGTGTCTGTGTGTATGTGTGTGATCTTACCAAGGTCAGTGATGAGTATAGGCTCTTGTGTGTATGTGTGTGATCTTACCAAGATCAGTCATGAGTATAGGCTCTTGTGTGTATGTGTGTGATCTTACCAAGGTCAGTGATGAGTATAGGCTCTTGCAAGGGGATGTCAGGCAAGGGTAAGCTGCTTTTAGACACCTTCGTTTTGTGGGATTTTCGAGGGAACTTGTGCTTTTTCTGCTGCAGGCTCTTGAAGTGGGAGGCAATGTGTGTTTTTCTGTGGCCCGATGTACGGAAGATCTTGTCACAGTGAGGGCACGGAAATGGACGCAAACCTGCAAACAAAAGTATTCACCTCAATTCAAATAAAATGCAAATGCATCAGTTTGAAAAGTAAAAACAATTAACCTAACCTGCAATGAAAATATCCAAACAAATCTTTGTGCAAACAATACCTGTAATCAAATGTTCAACAAATCTTTGTGCAAACAATACCTGTAATCAAATGTTCAACAAGTCTTTGTGCAAACAATACCTGTAATCAAATGTTCATGGACATGGGAGATGTGGCTAAAGATTAAAGTAGTGGCACCGTGGTAATTGTGTATGTTAAATAAATGCATACATACAGAAGACAGTGTTACCCAACACCACATCATTTACCCACACATCTTAACCGTGGCAAGAAACCCCATGGTGCAATTAGTGAAAGAGGCCTGGGAATGCCACCTCAGTAAACAACTTGGCGTCTAAATCTTTACACATTCACTGACTGGCAACTAGAGGATAATCATAGATTTGGAACACCACTGTTATAAAGTGTAGAACACTGTGACAGGCTTAAATTGTTGGGTCAATCTTTGTTATTCTCATCTAGCTGATTGCAGATTTACAATACATTGAAAAAAACTGAAAAATACTAATAGGAATATTGCTGTACTGTGCATTAGTAATTTAAACCATCAAAAATATACCATCTATAAAGCCATCAATAGCTCTGAATAAATCTTCATCAAACACCCTAAATCCCATGCACAGACAACGCTTTATGCTCTTGAACAGACCAGTCACACAAGTAATTAGCTGGTATAGGTGTTAAGGAGCAACCAGAAGTTGTTTACATGTAGGAATAAATAGTGAAAGTGTGTGATAGTAGAGACAATTTCTTTTAAGTTTGATCTCACCAGTGTGGAGACGCATGTGGACCTTCATGCTGCCTGATGTAGAGAAACACTTCATGCAGGTCTGGCACTCGAAGGCCTTGATGCCCGTGTGCGTCTTCATGTGGGCGGTGAGAGTGCTCTTGACAGCGAAGGCGCGAAAACACTGCTTGCACTTGAAAGGCTTCTCGTGTGTGTGGATACGGATGTGGCGGACAAGGTCGCTGGGCTTCTTGAACTCCTTGCTACAGTAGGGGCAGCCGTGCCAGCGCACCCCGTTCTCCTCTCGGATGGAGCCTGGCGTGGGCACAGGAAGGTGTTGGAGGTCAGGGTAATGAAGCAACAACAAATGGAAGAAACAAGACTGAAATTGTTGACGCCTACTTGGACAGTTACAACATGTTGATATTTGAGATATGTTTTATACAGTTGTGCTTTAATTGTATAATCAGTGGGGGTCGTTCAAGCATAATTAGGGAGTATGGGCTCATTATCATTATCAAAATGGAATGCTATCACACACTGTGTATAATGTGTTTATCACTAACCCATTTACTCCAGGACAGATATTAATGAGCCCATCATCCACAAATAAGTTCATCGGCCTTCACTGGTCCTGAGATGACCATTACCTTCAAGGGATTGACAGAGTTTAAATGGAACTGAACCCTACCAACATCGATGTGAACACAGAGACGTTGTGTGATATAACCCACCTGGCAGCTGTAGAGGTTTCTTGAAGATGCTTCTCTTCTCCTTCTTGCCGATTTTGTCTTGGCCCGGCAACTTCTTACAGTCAAGGTGAGCGCCCCCTGTGGTCTGGACCTGAGATGGTCTGGTCTGTCCATCGGTCTGGTTCTGGACCGTGCTGAGCCCACTGTTCTCCAGGGCTTGCTGAGTGTGGAGATAGAGGGACAAGTTGAGGTCTACGTGGGGTTGGCTAATTCGCTGCATTTTAGGACAGTCTACATCATGATAGTCACGGATTCAAGCCTGACTATGGGTTCTTTCCCCGGACCTTCAGCACTAGGCAGCACAAATTGGAATAGCGCTGCCTGGGATTTGGGTTACATAAATCAGGTTAACTATCCTGCCACATCACACTCCAGCGACTCCTTGTGTCCAGATTGGGCGTCTGTGGGTTCAATCGCTAAGGTATATTTGGTAAGCGTAATCATCCCGTACATGAACCGACTAAAGGCTTCCATGTTGGGTGAACATTGCAAAAAGAATCGGCGGCTGGGCGACACGGGTTTGGATGAACCATGTGTGCACCCCTCGCCATCCCACAGACCTGTCCAAGGAGTTGCAGAGCTGCCGACAAGACAAGATTCGAGGGAATTGGGAGGGGAGAAAAATAGGGGAAAATCTAAATAAATACATCTAAATAAAAAGAGACAGAGGAACAAGTCAACGTAAAATGCTGACAACTGCTGGGAAGAAGACCACACCTATTTCTTTACATGGTTTTCGGAAATAATGTACTGACAGCCATATTTAGCATGTCCAGGAATAAAGATATATTGAACAGGAAAGAATAATGAGGGATACAATACGTACTTTTTTATTTATAACAAGTTATTAATCTAAAAAAGTGCTCATATGGCCTACTTGCAAACCAGGGTCTCATCCTGGTTGCAGCGTACCAGAGTATCCTACAAACAGGGGTGCCAAAGTTCATAATGCCGCTTGGCTGTAGAGGAAGGACAGTAGAAAAGGAAACAAAAAACATTCAAACACAGTAGCATGGTTCACATGAAGATGATTAAGTTTAAAGCAAGGGGAGCAAAACACACAAGTTGCATGTGTGAGACAAAAGACACGGGAATCATGAAAGCATAATGAAATTGCTGTCATAATCCTCATACCAATGAGAATAACGGCTTTGTGATTCCATGCACTGACTCTATTCAGATACCTGGCAGTGCACTAAGCAATAATTGACTGCGACCTTCCTAAGGATAGATCTTTTGCATGCGGTCTTCTTTCTAGTTGCCCTCTGGGTTGTAACCTCTCTCTGCTACTCTGGAAAGATAAAGCCACTGACAGACCAAAGGAGATTAACTCAAAAGAAGATGTCATTTTGGGCCCAGCGGTGCAATGTTAAGGGTTTGAATATGTGCCCTGAATTTAATCACCTTACATTTGGTGAAAAACTTTCAATTTAAAGTAACCACTGATAACATAAACCCCAAAACATCATTTGGGAAAGAAATATCTCTTTAACCATTTTTTGTGAATGGATTGTGTTTGTTTGTGTCTTTGCATATATTCTTTGTGCATGTGTGTATCTACAAGTACAGTGTGCATTTGTGACAATGCATCTCCGATCATGAGTGTGCACCGCGTTCGTTCATTATAGGACACGCACCTGTAGGATGTCTGGGTTGATGGCCGTCTCCATGGTGATGGTCTGTTCCGGGGCCTGTGTCTGGTTCCCCTCCCCGGTCACCTGCTCAGAGAGCTCCAGGAGCTGCTGGATCACGTCAGTTACTACTTCGCTGCCCTCTGACCCTGCAGGGCCCTGGCCAGACTCCTCCTACAGGACAGCATGGTAATGATATGGAGAAGGAGATGAAAAGACATCGGGATAATTACATGGACAGACAACATGATAATGATATGGAAAGAAAACATGATAATAACATGGTAGGAGAATAACATGATAATGACATGGAAAGACAACATGATAATGACATGGAAAGAGAACATGACAATGACATGGAAATACAACATGATAATGACATGGAAGGATAACAGGATAATGTCATGGAAATACAACATGATAATGACATGGAAGGATAACATGATAATGACATGGAAGACAACATGATAATGACATGGAAGGATAACATGATAATGACATGGTCAGACGACACAATAATGACATGGAAAGATGACATGATAATGACATGTAAATACAACATGATAATGACATGGAAGGATACCATGATAATGACATGGAAGGATAACATCATAATGACATGGAAAGACAACATGATAATGACATGGAAGGATAACATGATAATGACATGGACAGACAACATGATAATGACATGGAAGGATAACATGATAATGACATGGACAGACATTATAATTAATGACATGGAAGGATGACATAATAATGAAATGGACAGGTGACATGATAATGACAAGGAAGGATGACATGATAATGACATGGAAGGATAACATGATAAATGACATGAAATGATGACATGATAATGACATGGAAGGATAACATGATAATGTCATGGAAAGACAACATGATAATGACATGGAAGGATGACATGATAATGACATGGAAGGATGACATGATAATGACATGGAAGGATGACATGATAATGACATGGAAGGATGACATGATAATGACATGGAAGGATGACATGATAATGACATGGAAGGATGACATGATAATGACATGGAAGGATGACATGATAATGACATGGAAGGATAACATGGAAATTACATGGAAAGATAACATGATAATGACATGGACAATAAGATGGAAGAGGAAAAGACAAAATATGAATCAAATGGGAGGGAACGTTTATTATAGATAATAGCAGATGTGACTTGATAACAGCAATATTGTGCAACTGTAAATGTGTGTTTATTTACAAAATATATATCTTTAAAAAACATTTATGTTGATATATTTGCTGTATTTACAGGGCCCAACTGGAAAAAAGGCCTAGTTGTCAGTTTGATAACTCTGCAATAAGAAAGTAAATATTGTTATAGCTGATTGTAATTCCTGTGTAGTGGGTTTGATTACCATGGGGGGGGGGGGCAGAATGTATACCGTGTATGTACTTCTGTAGTCAGTTGCTTCGGCTAGAAGCATCTTTTACGTGACCTAAATGTTCATTTTCCAACTTATTTTGCTTTTTTGTAGGGCGGGAGGAAAAAGTCAAGTTCACTATGAAAGCAGTGCAAGTGGATATTAAGATTCAGTTTCATTATAAAAACATGATGTGATAACATGAAGTAAGAGACCTATATATGTTGAGGACTGTTGTTTCAAATAACCACAGTCAATAACACATACATGTAGTGGTAGAGCTAGATGTTTTTTTTGCCATTGCTCCCTAACCTTTAGCATGCTCTTTGTTCTGCAGGGGTTGGCCTTTAGCAAAATATGGAGGTCATGAATCAAGTCAAAAGACAGCTAAATTGTATTTAATCAGACAGCCCATTTGTCTTTTGTTTCCACTAATTGTTCTGTTACTTTGTTCTACCCTTATTTTAACAGGTAAGTGGACTGAAAACAAAATCAACTGTCAGCAACCAGCTGGGTAGCGACTAAGCTAAACAGCCTTGCTCAGGGACAGCCTCTCCAGGGGATTCGATCCATTAATGAGAAAGGTCTGACGTGACACGGTTTGATGTGAATTAAAGTACCAATAAGTGGAGCAAATGTCAGAAGCTGGTTCACTCACCGGTGGGCTGGCTGAGTCATTGATGAGATGGATGTGCATCTTGCTGATGTGGGCGTTGAGACTGCCAAGCTTCTTGAACACACAGCTACAGTCCATGCAGGGGAACAGCGGTACACCCTTTAGCTGAACACACACACGCCTAGCATCAATCATCTGTTAAAACACTCTTTAAAAATGTATATTAAATCAATATTCTGGGTTACACCTAGGCATCAATATTTTCATTAGATATGAGGCTTTTGGGAATTGTCAGAAAATTTTTGACATTCTTCTTTCCTTATCGTCATGACATTGAGAAAGTATCTTGTCAGCAAAAAACGACCAAATGTTTTTGTTAGTTTCTTTATTATAGTATTTAGCGAACGCCATGATGACACATTAACAACGCACTAGCCAGGCAAGTATCCTATACACGCAGGGGCATCGCACCCGTGGGGGATGTGGGTGTTTTAACACCCACACTTTTCCCGGTGAGAGAGTTCAGCACCCACACTTTTTCAGCAGTTTTTCCGCAGCTTGGCACAAACGCCTTACTACAGTCGCTCCTCCGTTTTTCTTCCCACTCTGTGTCTGCGCCGTCTGCGCTCGCTGCCTCCTCCCCCTCCCTCTCAAAAAATACACCGGCTTTGAGTGTGACCAGCTGATGATTGGCTGTTCTGCCTTAAGTCCCGCCTCTCTTCGTGTGTTAGTCAAAAGTCAAAGTTGTTTATTTATCATATGCATCGAATAACATACATCATCCTATGCAGAGAAATTCTTTTGACATGGCACGGCGCATCTATGCAGTGGGCTTAAAAACAAGAATTACAACAATATAAAGAATTTTTAAAATAATAATGACAATAGTAATAATAATAATAAAACTGAGCAGTGATCTGGAAAATGTACAACAGTAGAAGTAGTAAATATTATAGATTTGGCATGGAAAATTGCTTTTAAAGGTGTATTTGAATTCTGCTACATCAGATGTAGAGAGCATAAAGTGACCAGAGAGTGTTTGTGCTCAACAGACGATTGCGATCAGTGTCTGTGTTCCATGTTGAGCAGCCGAATGGCCTGGGGGAAGAAACTGTTTTTAAGTCTGGTGGTCCGTGCCTTGATGCTCCGGTAACGTCTACCAGACAGCAGTAGTGAGAAAAGTTCACGGCCTGGGTGGCTGTGGTCTTTGAGAATGTTCTTTGTTTTCCTAAGGCATCGCTTATGGTAGATGCCTATCACGGAGGGGAGGCAGCAGCCAATGATGCGCTCCGCTGACTTCACCACCCTCTGAAGGGCCTTACGATCAGCAGCGGAGCAGCTGCCGTACCAGGCTGTAATGCAGCCTGAGAGGATGCTCTCAATGGTGCACCTGTAGAAGTTTATTAAAATCCTGACAGACATGCCAAACTTCTTGAGTCTCCTCAGGAAGTATAGG